>JBAMBO010003114.1:0-10809 GCA_037044535.1 Lordiphosa magnipectinata
TGATAGCTGGAATTGTATATCGAAAGCCTTTTTCACGATAGCGATAAGTGTATCTTGGTTCATTTTGTGCACTTAAATTAAAAGATAGTTTTTTTTATGCCCATAAATAATTGAAAATAGCCAAAAATATAAATTTAATCTTATTTGAACTACTTTCCAGCAATTTTCATGATTCCAACGAACGAAATAATGTCTACGATGTCTTCAAAAAAGTATCGGCGAACCGCCACGTTGGGAAAAAATTTTTCTGAAACCTGCTCAGAGCTCAATCTTTCTGCTGAACACTGCCATCATTTTGAATTAGAAGCATCGAATCGATCATATCGATTTTTTTACAACAAAATATAATTTTCGAAACATAGATAATGTCAAAATATCTGGAAACTTTAGTTAGCAGTTTAATAGTTCAGTCAAGCCGTTTAGTTAACAATTAAGAATTAAGACTAGAAAATAGACAATGGGGAGTTTATAACAATGGGGAGTTTACTGATTTTAAATAATTTAATTAATTTTAATTTAGACAGAGGATACGAAAGGGTTCATAATGAGCTTAGTTCGTGAGGCAAGGATTTAAATAAATCGGAACATTATTTCTCGTTACCCGTGCCGGAACCGCAAAGCTTATAGGGCTAAGCAGAGCGCTTGAGTCAACCTCTCCTGACAGTAGCTTATGAAGGAAAAACACATTAAGGCAGATCCTGCGATTATTCAGGGATGGAAGGTCCAATAAGCGTAGTCTGTGCTCGTATGGTGGTAGATGCCTATTGGGATCTAAATTTAAGTCACGCAGGGCGAAAAGTAAGAACTGATTTTGTACAGATTTCTGGTAGTGTGGAAACCAGATACATGATCTATACTCAAGAATTGGCCTGACCAGAAAATCATATAGTGGACATAGTGGAATGGGTACAGAAAATAGCGAATTAAAGTTATCTCTCTGAGACCGATTACGCCAATAAGCCACGATCGAAATAAGAAGCTTACGAGGAAAGCCAAGCATTTACAGTTTGTGTGTAATGAGCTCATGATTAACGGAATCGAATGCTTTGCTGAAATCGGTATATATCACATCGCCAAACCCCATATTGACAAGCGATGTAAACTCTATCAAGTTAGTGTTGACCGACCGTATTTCCTTAAATCCATGTTGTGATGGAGAAATTAATCAGCAACAGAAATGCTTTAACTGCGAAGTGATGAAGTTTTGCAAAAAGTTTTGAAATTGCCGAGAGCTTGGAAATGCCTCTGTAGTTTGATACTACTGACTTGGGTTCTTTTTTTGTGAATAGGATTAATGTATGAATCCTTCCAGTAGTAAGGGAAATCGCCAAGTGCATGAGAGAGGCTAAAGAGTCTTAGAAGGAGCAAGCACAGAGAGTCAGCACAATATTTAAGCACACAGCTTGGAACATTGTCAGGACCGGGACTGCAGGAAGTTTCAATAGATCTTAGTCTAGATAGCAGACTCTCGGAGTCCAAAACCGAAGAAAAAATACAGCGTGAATATGCGATCGAATACGGTTACGGCCGTCCAAAATTAAGAGTTGAGGAGGAATTACAACGCTGAAAAAATGATGCAAACAAGTTGGCAATATCCATAGCGTTGTCAGCAGTTGTGTTGCCCAAGGAAAGAGCCGGAGAAAAACGAGAAGTTTCACATATCATATTGTCAAAACTATAAAAGATTTTAGGGTCTTGCTAAAAGCTTAACTTGCACCCAATAATCCTACTACAATTAACACTGCTACCCTACTCTTTCATCATTTGTGCTTGAATTCGGATGTTTTAAAACGAAAATTTTGAGTGTGAGTGAATAAAATACGATGCAATTAATCTTTATCTTAAAATATATTCATTTTTTTGTGCTGCTTTTGACCTGTTCGAGACCTGTTATTAGCAAGGGTGATCCAACTGGCATGAGACTATTGATGGTACGAAACTATGGAGAAGAAAAAAGCACGTGTTTTTTTTTAGTAGTTTTTTTCTTTAAAAACTAATGCGGTCGAACAATTTGTGACAAATGTTTATAATAGCTATTAAAAATATTCGATCTCTTTTATGTTTGCCTTAACAATTTTCTATGCAAGTCCTTAATATTGTTTTTCTTTTACAAATCCTTTAAACCACTTTTCTATAACTTCAGTAGAATCTTGAATGTTCGACTTTAAGTAAGTTTGGAAAACTTTTGACAACGGGTATTACTCAGTTAAAACTTATTTAACAGTATTTAAGAGTTTCAAGTTTCTTGGAAGCGTCCATTTAAAACTTTGGGCCACTCGGCGCCTACCCACCGCTAGCTAAGCTTAAGATAAGATATGCCATATTCCGATGTGATATTTTATTGGTCGATATTGTCGATGATCGGTTTTCTGGTAACGATATATCAGAATAACATTTTATTATTATTTAATCAATCCACTTGACGGATTCGCAAGCCGTCTAAATGGTTCTGTCTTGTATAATCGAATCGAATCATATATGCTTGCTATATTAACCATCGGCTCATATTTTTATACCCTTGCAAAGGGTATTATAATTTTGCCCAGAAGTTTGCAGCGCATAGAAATATTCATTTCCGACCCCATAAACTATATATATTCTTGATCAGGGCGACGAGCTAAGTCGATTGAGCTTTGTCCGTCCGTCTGTCTGTCTGTCCGTCTGTTCCTACGCAAACTAGTCTCTCAGTTTTAAAGCTATCGAGCTGAAATTTTGCACAGAGTCTTCTTTTTACTGCACGCTGATAATATGTCGGAACCGACCGGATCGGATGACTATATCTTATAGCTGCCATAGGAACCATCGGTAAAAAAATGGGTTTTGGTGAGAAAAACTTTTTTGTTCTTAATGTTAGCGTTCCCAAACACGGTCATTATTAATATTAAATTCTTTCAAACAGATTTGCAAACTTTGGTCAAAATCGGATGACCATATCTTATAGCTGCCATAGAACCGATCGGTCGGAAAATGGCTCTTACTGAGAAAAACTTTTTTGGTTTCTATGTTAGCGTCCTCAAACTCGTCCCTTATTAATATTATATGCTTTCAAACAGATTTGCAAACTTTGATCAAAATCGGATGACTATATCTTATAGCTGCCATAGGACCGATCAGTCGGAAAATGGGTCTTACTGAAATAAAATATTTGTTTTCAAGTAAATCGTTCTTAAGGTCGGTGATTATTAGTACTAAACGCTTTCAAACTAATTTGAAAAATTTGGTCGAAATCAGATGACTATATCTGCAGGCTGCCATAGGACTTATCGGTCGGAAAATGAGTCTTAGTGAGAAAAACTTTTTTGTTTTCAATTTTATCGTTCTTAAACTTGGCTATTGTTTATTTGATATGTTTTCAAAAAGATTCGCGAAATTTGGTCGAAATCAGATGTTCATCTGACGGAAAATCGATTTTAGTTACAAAAGTTTTTGATTTTTATCCAAGCGTTCTTAAACTCTGTCATTTTAAAAACAGCTTTTGCAAGGGTATAAAAACTTCGGCACAGACGAAGTTAGCTTGGCCTTCTCGTTTATACTTCCTTGAGTTCGGTTCGGTAGAAACCATCCGATAGAAACCCATCTAAACATATCCTGAAATGTTAACTACGCATATTTTGAGGCTTTCTGAGCGAGTTTACCCTAGCGCTGTCTTTGTATAGTTTATAAATTTTTGTTTAAGCCTTAACTTTTTAGAATAGGAACCCATCTTTCTGCACAAGAATTTCAGGACTTACTTTATCATTGTTACCACCATTGGTTTCTCCAAGTGTAATTATATATAGGCCTCTTTTGAATTCCGACCGTTTTCAAAAAGTAAAAACGATACGAAAACTAACGTTTTATATTTTTGCTGTTCCGGATTCCGAACGATTTGGTTACGTTTTGACTTTTCGAACGCTGTTTAGAAACCGGTTTAATCCACAGCTGCTTGGATGGCCAGCGCAAGTGAATGTGTATATCGACAGCTTTTAAATTTTAACACATTTTATACTGAACTGATTTCAAAATGTTTTGAGAAATCGATGTGGATCGAATCAATTTTTGATATGTCGTAATTTATACTTGCTGCTGGGTTATAAAAACTGTAAACTGCCTAGAATACCGACTTTATCTACGGTTCTACTTACAGTCACCGGTCAATTAGCATTGATATACGAATACTACTTTAATCATTTACTAATTAATGGAGAAGGTATTTGCATAACCACTTTCCATCTTAACTCAACTTTTCAATAAGGTTAGTTTGAGATGATGTTATGTAAGAATATTTTTAATACTCGAAAGACAAGCTCAGTTAGTTTTAACATAAATATTTGATTAATCGTTTTGTAACGATTCTGCACTATTTAATTAACATTCAATTAAGCACATTTCTATCAACGTCAAGCTTATAGGGTATCTCCTGGTCGGTTCTTTTTCATTCTTCATTCCTGGTTATTTTTAAATTACATTTCTAGGCCTTGTTTAACAGCAGTTTGTTCTGCTTGTTTTAGTGCTCGTAAAATTTCCATACTGACCAAAGTGCATTCGATTTTTATGATGCATTTCACTTATGATAAGTTCCATTTAAAAATTATATTTTCTTATTTTATTATTAACTGTTTAGTGCTTTGTTTTTTTTTTGTTTTATAGCTAGTGATTAGGCTTTGAGTTTTTGTGGGTTTTCTGTGGGCTTTTTTGTAGTCGCTTTAATGGGATCCACACACACACACACACACACAGTTGTTATGTGTCTTGATTCTTTTGTTCTCTAGGCGTCATTTATAATCATTCAATTTGAATGGAGCATCGTTTATGGTTACTTATTATTATGGGTGGTCAGTCAGGAAATTCCGTATCTAGATCAAGCATTTCCATACAAAATCAATGCAATAGCCCCAGCTGCTATACGAGGGCGTTTTGTATGACAATTTATTTGCAATGCAAATTGCATTTGCAACGACAGAAAAGGTGAATTTCCCAAATGGACATTGCTCCAGACAACAATTGATATACCAATTACCCAACTCCACAAATAAGAAACCAAAACAAACTTTGCAATCGAAGTCGTAGGAAACGCCAACACACGCAGCAGCCACAGCTGCTGCCCACAGAGTGCCAATCGCACGGCTCAAATCTCTGTTAGGAAATTAGCAGCATTAGAAGGTGCTTAAAACGACCCAAGTCACATAAAACCCCAAAAAAAGCCACAAGCCACAGCCAAGCCTTGAGAGATCAGCGAATGGACCACGCAAGGGTCAAGTCGAGTGTGAGGTTTTTTCCTTTTGGTCGCGTGATCGAAACACTAGACAACGCAAGTGGAGTTTCAGCTCAAAAGTATCGCCTGCTCCATGTAGGATCGTAAATATTACTTTTTGCAGCAAAATGAAGGCTGATGTTATGCACTTTGAGTTTAGCAAGGCTTTTGATACTGTGGTATTCTAATTCATATCACTTTTCCAACTATTCACGCAATTTCAGGTGTTCACTATAGCGCAACCAAATCGGTACTATACTATTTATATTATTTATAAAAGAAATACTCTGGCATCTTTAATATTCACATTTCCATTATCTCAAATATAGTAATTGATGTTCTGGGCATTATAAAAAGATGGTCAAAGATATTTGATTTCCATGGACATAATTTTTATAATTTTCATTTCTTTACGAATTTGCCGTTTCCATTGACAAAAGTTAATTTTGTTGGCATTCATAATGGCACGTTGACAAAAACAGCTGAATGGTTTGTCTTAACTAACAGGCGCCTCTTTACAACGCTCGTGCAACAGAACACTTGATTTTGAGTTTGTCGTGTTTTCTGCTTCATAGTTCCCGATGAGAGAAACAGACGAAGCTTTCTAACAGTTTGATGGGGATTTGACGATATGCACCTGGAATGTTCGCACCCTCAACAGAGAAGGTGCTGATATCCAGTTGGTGAATGTCCTTGAGAAATATTCATCGGACGTTACCGCACTTCAGGAAATGCGATGGATTGGACAGGGGAGCATGGTGAAAAGAACATCAACAACCAATGCACCCTGGAAGATCTACTACAGCGGACATGCTTCCAAGCATGAGTTTGGATGCGGCTTTGCAGTCAGTGCAAGACTGCGTCGCGCTGTCATCAGTTTCACACCAGTGGACATGCGACTAGCCGCACTCAGACTTAAGGCTAAATATTTTAATATTAGTCTTATCTGTGCACACGCCCCAACGGAAGACAAGGACGCTTCGATAAAAGACGAATTCTATGAGCGCCTGGAACAATTATATGAGCGCTGCCCCGATCACGACATAAAGATCGTGCTTAGCGACTTTAACGCTAAAATTGGGAGAGAAGGAGTTTTTGGCTCGACAGTCGGCCGATTTAGCCTTCATGAAACAACCTCCGCTAACGGAGAGAGGCTAATAGATTTTGCCGCGGGGAGGAACATGGTCATAAGTAGTACCAGGTTTAAACATCGCGACATCCATAAGGCGACCTGGAAGTCCCCTGATCAACTAACGCGAAATCAGATTGATCATGTTGTGATCGACGGAAGGCACTCATCGAGTGTTCTAGATGTGCGTGCGATTCGAGGTGCCAACATAGACTCGGATCACCACCTTGTTGCAGCCAAAGTGCGCACGCGGCTCAGTGTGGCACATGCCTCACGTACTAGTGCACGTCGAAAGCTAAATGTCGATAAGCTCCAATCACAACGGACCTCTGAAGCCTACACAGCTAAACTCACCCAACTGCTCAGGGAAAACTCACCATTCCCTTCTGGTGTATGCGAACAGTGGAATCATATATCACACTCCATGAGTACGGCTGCCAAGGAGATACTCGGATACGCCGAGCACCCTCGAAAGCAGACTTGGTATGATGAGGAGTGCCGCGACGCTACTGCAGAGAAAGACGCTGCCTACAGGAGAACTCTGCAGTCGGGAGCAACGCGGGCTGTTAAAGAGCAATACCGAAAGAAAAGGAGAGAGGAGAAGCGCCTTTTCAGAAGGAAAAAGAATGAGCGAGAGAGGCGCATGCGTGAGGAAGTCGAGATGCTATTCGACATGGGTGAGACTCGAAAATTCTATCGAAAGATTAGACGACTTACCGAAGGTTTCAAACCCGGAGTCACACAATGCAAGGACGAAAATGGAAATCTGGAAGCTATTTCGCCAACCTGCTGGGAGGCGACAAGGAACACAATACCGCCTCTGGTGTAGTAGCGACGCCACCAATCGACAACATAGAGATAGACCCACCGGACCATCACGAAGTCTGCGTAGCCATAAAAAGGCTTAAGAACAACAAATCAGCAGGTGCAGATGACCTGCCAGCTGAACTGTTTAAGGCTGGAGGCGAGGAGTTGGTAAGGTGCATGCACCAACTCATCAGCAGAATATGGTCCGACGAGAGCATGCCTGAAGATTGGAGTCTAAGTGTAATTTGCCCACTTTTTAAAAAAGGAGACCCTGCAGTTTGCGCCAACTACCGCGGGATCAGTCTCCTTCCCATCGCATATAAGATTCTGTCGTGCATTATTTGTGAACGTCTAAAGCCGCTTATTAGCACACTGATCGGACCTTATCAGTGTGGCTTCAGACCTGGTAAATCCACCACAGACCAGATATTCACATTACGACAAACCCTGGAGAAGACCTATGAGAGAAATATCAAAACCAACCATCTTTTTGTTGATTATAAATCAGCCTTTGACACACCGATAAGGTCAAGGTTCTTTGAAGCCCTGTCTACCTTTGGTATACCAGCAAAGTACGTTCGACTTTGCATGATGATGACGTTGAGAAGCACTCGAAGCTCCGTCAAAATAGGAAAGAACCTCTCCGAACCATTTGATACCAAGAGAGGTTTTAGGCAGGGTGACACCCTATCGTGTGACTTCTTTAATCTCCTGATGGAGTATATACTGCGCCAGTGCCCAAATGCCAACAGATCGGGCTCATTTCTTTATAAAGATCTAATGCTACTCGCATACGCCGATGATATTGACATTATCGGCAAAAACGAACGGGCGGTAAGCAGGCCGTTTTCAGAGATTGAGAAGCAGTCTAAACTGATGGGCTTAGCGGTAAACGAGGACAAGACAAAATACCTAGTATCCACGGACAAGAAGTCTATGCGTCTTGGACAATTTGTTACTATGGGGGAGTACAACTTTGAGGTTGTAGAGGATTTTGTCTACCTCGGGACGATGATATCCAGCGACAACAACATCAGCCTGGAGATCCGAAGAAGCATTACTCTTGGAAACCGATGCTACTACGGGCTCAGTAGGGAGTTCAAGAGCAGAGCCTTTTCTCGAAGAACCAAAATTGCGCTATACAAGCCGCTCATCATCCCAGTCCTGCAATACGGCGCAGAAGCATGGACAATGACAGCAGCGGATGAGGAGGCGATTGGCGTTTTCGAGCGAAAAATCCTTCGGAGGATATATGGACCTTTAAAAGTTGGCTATGGATACCGCATTCGAATGAATCACGAACTGTATGAGCTATATAAGGACATCAGTCTAGTCAAGCGCATAAAGCAACAGCGCCTGCGCTGGTTAGGACATGTAATCCGGATGGATGAAGAAGCTCCAGTAAAAAAGATGTACAAAGCGAAGGCGGCTGACTTTGGAGGACAAGGCAGGAGGGGTCGCCCACCACTAAGATGGGATGATCAAGTGCGGAAAGACATTTCCAACCTTGGTGTGAACAACTGGTGCCAGCTCACACAATGCAGAAGCGAGTGGAGGGCATTCATTGCAGAGGCCAAGACCGTCAAGCGGTTGTGATGCAACATCGGGCCAATAAAGAAGAAGAAGAAGAAGAAGTTTGATGGGGATAATTTCGTTCAGCTGTTCGCAGCTGAGCATTTGCAACGGAGCAAATCGAGCCAAGTGTCAGTGCAAAGTGTCTTTTGAGTTTTTGTGCTAAGTTTTCGTTGTTGCGTTATACATTTCATCGGAGGCAAAGCGTAAAAGAGAAATGGTGACAAAATAGCAAACAAACACGCATTCACACTTGCAGTTTACTGAGGCACACACATGCACAAAAGACACTTTTTGTAGCTTCTGCCCAGCAAAGTGTCTCATGGAAACTCACGAACAAAGCAAGCGAAAAAAATACTCTCGTTGATTGAGCAAGGAGCACGTTGAGAAAAGATGTCATTTCGTTTCACTTTTTGATAGTGTTCGAAAGTGACTGTATTTTGTCTGACAGCCTGTAAAAAGGGAACACTTTTTGTGAGCTCTGTTTATAATTCAAACAAAGTTGCGCCTATATTTGATATTCAAATCAACAGATTATAGTCTAATGAGTCATTATCATTGATGACACTTTTACTGCCTGAGAGAATCGAGAAATAAATACCAAATTCAATAATGAAAGGTAAAATGTATGGAAAAAAGTAAACAGTTTCCTTCATTTCTGGGACTATTTAGAAAATATGTATAATTTCTTTGGTGGAAATAAGCAACTACATCACATAGACTCGCAGCAGTAGATCTTTATTGTATTAAATTAGATAAAAATATTGGGGACCAAATCTGCATCCACAGCCTTATAATTACAGAATTTTACTTAACAGTCTATTTCGCCTGAAACCTTCATGGGACATTGTGGTACTATATGCACATCTACCTCAATTCAGTTCAAACTTTACAATATATTTATATTTTTGTTTGTGTGTGTGTGTGCCGCCGTGAATTGCGAAAAGCGTATGGCCACTACGACCGCTAACTTCCCATAAGCAACATTGTTGTTGCTTTTTAATTTCCCAGAGACATAGGAGAGAGAGAAGAGAGTCACATATGATGTTATAGTTCCAGGTCTGCACGCGCCAACAACAAAACCTAAGCTGGGAAAGAAAGAGAGGAGAGCACCTATATGAAATTGTTGTTGCTTTATGTAAACTTATGGAGCGCGTCGACCGTATACGCGCCAGCAATTCTTTTGCGCAAAACAACAAAGTCGCCGGCTGTGGCGTACCAGTTGTAAGTGTGGCTGCTGGTGCGGGAGGTTGTGGGTTCGATCCCACCTCGGACCATCTAATAGAAAAAGTATTTTGTTTCTTTAGAAAAAAGCTTTTACACACCCGGTCACCTTGACCAGCTACTGGCGCCAGCTGTGAAGTAACTAGCCATGAAAAAGCATAAATTCTCTAACTATTGCCGTTCGAATTCGGCGTTAAACTGTGGGTCCCTTTCTCTTGTGCGAAAAATCATAACCACACACGCCAAGAGATTGAGAGAAGCTTGGCCCTGGCCCTCCTGGAGGTGCTGTTTGAGCCAATTTTACATTTAAAACAACAAAAGAGTGCGTGGCTTGCGGAACTTGTCGGTCGTCAAAATTCTTTAAAGAGAATCTCTTATTAAATAGAACAGGCATGCCCAAATGCAGCATACTACAGAGCACTCACTAATACTCACAAAGAAAAGCACCAATACCAATAATGAAATTGTTGTTGGTCAGTTTGCTTGCGCTCGCAAACACCAATCAAAGAAGAAAACAAATCCGGTTTTTGTTCTACGCTTCGCATACACACGAAATCGTTAGCATGTGTGTCGTTTTGTATGCCTAGCGCCCTGCATGTATATCGTATACATTGATTTCCAATGTTCGGTGCAATTACAATAACAAAACGTACCCAAAGAGTATACGGCTGGGCATCGTTGAAATACAACCTGTTCTATTTCTTCAAAGATATTTGATATTTGATTACACTATCGTCAGAGAGTGTCTTAAAGATATAGGACCAGTGTAAAGGCAGCTTTAATAAGTGAGAACGATATGTTCATTACATAATCGGGTGTATCCCAGAGGATTTCTTATAAACGT
>JBAMBO010003115.1:0-91374 GCA_037044535.1 Lordiphosa magnipectinata
AAGTGCAATATTAATGTCCAAATTAGAAAAATTGAGCTATCGCAGCCGTAAATCCGAATATTTCGAAATGGGTTATGTATAAATGTAAGATTGGCTTTTGTTAGTTCAATTTGACTGCTTCCTCATGAAAATTTGATAAAACATAGTGTTTTTAACCACTTTTAAATTTTTGGCTGCGGTTGACATTTCTGTGGAAATGCTCATATTGAGATTTCGGATTCGAATTTGGCACAGATAATGCTTAGACCAAATCCTAATTTCGGAAAAAATTTTAGACTGATCGGACCACGCCCACTCTAACCTCCCATACTAGCACATTTTTAGTGCTTGCACTTTTTTAAGCTTAAGCGCTGTAAAATAGCGAATTTCTATTTTGTTCTACAAATCGCTTCCAACCCAATTCCCATACGATTTTGGTCGTTTTGGGGTCGAAAGCGATTTGTAGAGCACATGGGTATATTCGGAGTTCAAAAGAATATTTTTATACCCTTGTAGAGGGTATATTAAAATTGTCCAGATGTTTGTAACGCATAGAAGGAAGCATCTCCGACCACATAAAGTATATTTATTCTTGATCAGCAAGACGAGATGAGTTGATATAGCCATGTCCGTTTGTCCGTCCGTCTGTTTCTATGCTATCTCCTCCGTCAGTTTTAAAGCTATCTTAACTAAACTTTGCACGTCTTTTGGTACAAATACTCTGTACGTTTGTCAGAACCGGCCGGATCGGACGACTGTAGCATATAGCTGTTATAGGAACGATAGGTCGAAAAACTAGTTTTAGTGAGAAAAACTGTTTTGTTTTCAATGCAAACGTACCCAAACTTCTCATTTATAAGTTCTAGTTGTATTAGTAGTATAGCTGCCATAGAAAAGTTAGATCTAAAAAAAAGGTTTTAGTAAAAGAAAATTTTTGGTTTTCAATGTTGTCGCTCCGAAACTTGTTATTGGTCAATGTTATATGCTTACACATAATTCTGCCATGTTTGATAAAAATCGGATAACTATAGCATATAGCTGTCATAGAAACGATCGGTCGAAAAAGTACTTCTAGTGAGAAAAACTTTTTTGTTTTCAATGATAGCGTCTTTATACTTTCCAGTCATGAATATTATCGGTTTCCACATAATTTTGGGGAGTTTGATGAAAATTGGATAAATATATCGAATAGCTGCCATATAGCAAACTGACAAGAAAATGGTCTAAGTAGTGGCGGCCTCTATTGCTGAGTTTGGGAAATAGCTCAGCTTTTTCGATATTGATCGACGCTAAAATTAAATTTTGAAATGAAAATCATTTAAAGTCTTTATTTATATAAACCATACAATCTGCAAGGGTATATAAACTTCGACCGAGTCGAAGTTAGCTTTTCACTATTTTTATACACTTGAAAAGTGTATTATAATTTTGCCCAGAAGTTTGCAACGCATAGAAGGAATCTCCGACCACATAAAGTATACATATAAATCAGCCATGCTTCCATTTTCACTTTCGCAAAACTTTTGCAATTTAAAAACGGTTTTGCGAACAAATTTGGACTCAAAATCGCACAATTTTTGCGAAAGCGAAAATGGGAGCATGGCTGTATATTCTTGATCAGCATGACGAGCTGAGTTGATTGAGCTTTGTCCGTCCGTCTGTCTGTTTCTACGCGAACTAAGTCCCTCAGTTTTTAAGCTATAGAGCTGAAATTTCTTTTGTCTGCAGGCTGCTAATATATCGGAACCGCCCGTATCGGATGTCTACTTCTTGTAGCTGCCATAGAAAGGATTGGTCGGAATATGGGCTTTAGTGAGTTTTTTTGTTTCATAAGGTTAGCGCTCCTAAACTCGGTCATTATTTAATTTGTATGTTTTAAAACTGATCTGCGAAATTTGCTCGAATTCGATAACCGTTGAAGCGAGCTTTTTCAATTGTATTAAAACTTAGACACAGACGAAGTTAGCTTTGCTTTCTCCTTATATATATTCTCGATAAAATCGGTTCAATATAGCTTTTTGAAAAAAAGGTCTTGAATTTAAAGTTTTTCTATTACTTAATAAAACCAAAGACATTAGAACTGTGTTCTAGGGTCTTTGGTAGAACACAGAAGACATTATATCGGTAACTCAAATATATAATTTGGTTTTATTCATCTTCTTTCAAAAAACCGGATGATGCTGCTGAAGGAACTATGGCATTATCAAATCTGCCCTCAAATCCCAATTTGTATTTGCTTTTAAAGCAATATTAAGTTGAATTTTTTTCGATAAGGGGCAAAAACGGGCAGATAGCATTAATTACACATTAATCTATACACTTTTGTGAACAGTTTGTCGTTTTTAGTTGTGTGCAGCATTCTGCAGCAAAAAAGTTGAATATAACAATCTATACATGATAAACTGGAACAATGTTGACAACACTGTTAAGTTTTTGGCAAAGAATATGAATACTTAGATACATTTCATTCCCAAAAATTCGGGATCCATCATAATGTTTGTAAAAGGGAATTTTCTTAGCGTTTGTTTTTTAAAATCAAAAAAAAAAGTAAGAAAATCGGTCAAGCCCGACTGTAATACACCGTGTACCTTGAGTAGCAGCTGAAAGCAGCGCTGCTGAACAATAGATGGCGCCACTACTTGCATTGAACAATGAAGGATTTTCAACACTGACCAATAGATGACGCCACTACTGCCAGAGCGGGCGAAGTAACTTTCGTTTGGTCATAACTTGAGTATCGTTCATCCGATCTTTATCAGTTCTTTTGCAAATCGATCAATTATTTTGATTACTAAATATCTCTAGAACAGACATGCCCAGCCGTATGCTCTTTGGATACGGTTTGTTTTTGTAATTGCACCGAAGATAGGAAATCAATGATCGTATACATGCAGGGCGCGAGGTATACAAAACGACACACGTGCAAACGATTTCGAATGTATGCGTCGCGTAGAACAAAAACCGGTTTTGTTCTCTTCTTTGATTGGTATTTGCGCGCGCAAGCAAACTGACCAACAACAATACCCTTATTGGACCCTTATTATCTGCCGCATGCTGCTTTTGGTCATGCCTGAAACCACATGTCAACCAGGTCCAATTATTTCATTTTGAACAAAAATAGTATGTAATCATCGCACAGTACTTTGCCCCATTGCGATTTTCATTATTTTTGAAAAAATATCGTCCAATGATGTGCATTTTCAGTGTGCATTGGCAGCTCTTGGACTGCCTCTGGCTGCTCTTCAGACCAAATTTGGCAATTCCGTTTGTTGATAATAAAATTCAATGATTAGCAAGCGCTGTTCGTTTGTTCGTCTATTCCTGGTGAAATGGCAAACTTTACTGAGCATTTTTGGCGCTGCCACATGTTGCGAATCACGCGTGAGGTGCCAAAAAAAGTGTACGTTGTAAAACCAAATAGCATAAAAATCAACTTTTATTAAAATTCTTCGGAGATTGCATAGAAACAGACGGATATGGCTTAATCCAATCAGCTTTTCATGCTGATCAAGAATATATATACTTTATATGGTCGGAGATGCTTCCTTCTATGCGTTACAAACTTCTGGACAATTTGCAAGGAAAGAAACAATGTTTGGAATCTTTATCGTATAGTCTCATTAAGTTTCCAAATTAGAGAACTGTCAACATTGAAAACGTACGTTTTGGACCAGACTTAATCTTCTTAAAGCCTACTTTTTCTAAAATCGGTACGTTAAGATGGCGTACCAACCAACCCAAAAAAACACTCTGAACACTATTTTAGCTTATAGCTAAGAAAAATGAACGTTATGGATTAAGGTTTAAATCGGGTCTTCAAGTACCTAAAAAGTACAATATAGGAGCATTTGACCTAACTCTATCGATAAACTTTGACAAATTTTGTTAATGTAAATTGATGTTATGGATTTCTTCAAATATGTATTGTACTTCTATTACCCGATTTTTCCAAATATCGGCCCTTAAAGTACCTTTTCCGGGCCAATTTACGAGTGGTCTGTCAATAACCCCAACAAATTTCGACCAATGTAACCGACAATGAACATTTTGGATCTCTTAGAACTTGCCTTATACTGCTTCGACACACTGACTTTTAATCAAATCGGGATTCAAACTACAGTTTTCGAACCTTAAGAGGGTGCATCATCCCAAGCAAGCAACGCTACCATAGCGAACTTTCTTTTGCTCATAACTCGACTATCGTTTATTAGATCTTTACCAAACCTTTGGTGAACCGAAAAAAAAGGTTGTTGGTCAGAAAATGTTGTTAAAACAAGTATTTTGCTAGTGTATTAAGACTTCGGCATGAACGAAGTTGGCTTTGACCATTTGCGATTTTTATTTTCTCGTACGTTGAAACTAAAACTTTAACAATTCAAATTAATTTATCTAAATATTTATGTATGTATGTAAATGTGTATATGTAGTACAATTACAATGTAGAAATATGAAATCACGTATGTTTGTACTGTACTTGTTGAGTGTATGTATGTATGTGTATTTTGAATAACTGTAAACGAAAAATTACGTTACGAGCTGTCGTTGTTGTTATTTTTGTCATTACGCCTGCGTCTATGGACTAGCTTCTGGAAGTTCACCAGAAATGCTAAAGTAAGTATATCAAAGTTTTTCAAATACCACGACAAATTGTACATTAAATGTATACGCCGATTTTTATCTAAAAATGCTTTATAGAAAACGCTCATACGATCAGCGGATATATCATCTGTGCCATGGATCCTGTGCAGTCGTATGAAATCATTTTTTTCCTGTGAAAGAGAAAGAGATGACATCATATTGTGATAGAGAGAGAAGGAAAAAAAAAACTCGCACCTCATAGAAACGTTTATTGTGCTTGGTCCAGAAATCCATATTCCAGGCCTCCACTTCCATGCGCTTTAAACGCAACTTTCTGGCCCATTCCGTTTCTGTGTCATTATAGTGTCGCACATATGGACGCAGATTGGAGAGCGTGTCGGGCGGTCCGATATAGTCACAGTTCACCGATTTGGCATCCGGCGGTTGGGCCAGACCGACCACCTTAGTTGGCTTTGGCTGTTTTGTAGGTGGTGCCGTTACATAGCCGCACTGCAATTAACTAAATTAATCATTTGTGACAGATGAGCTTAGTTTTACCTTCAACTGTGTCCATAGTATGGGACTGCGGTGGGGGTGGGTTAACCATTTGTTCATTTTTATTTTGTACATTAATTTGATCGGAAATAAATAAATTACGTTAAGAATCAGCTGAGAAGAAGTGTTGTGCACTGGTGCGGCGTTGCCACATCTTAAAGTTGCAAACTAGTTCATTTAAGAACTTTAAAGAACTAATCGATCGTTGAACTCAAACAAAACCCAAATATAAGGGTCATTCATTTAGTTTTTTTAAATTACAAATAAAACACAAAAATGGAATTGGATGGTGGAATCGTTATTATGGGCTGAAAGAACTATCTCTGACATTTACATTTTAAAGATGATTTCATTCAAATGTGAACGTAAATGGTCCAATTTTGGATCACTCTTTCCAGCATTGCAAAGGGTATCTCGCGAATTACGCGAGTAATGTTGGCATTACAACTTCGGCACAGACGAAATTAGCTTTGCTTTCTCGTTCTAAACACATTTGGAAAGGTGTAATTTAATTAAATCAAAATCATCATTGAACTTGTTCGGTACCAGTGCTAAGGGTTACGCACATTGTTCCAGCGTTGCCACACATTTGATTTATAGAAGCATCGGGAAGCGTCATATTTTTAACAAATTCGTGTAAAAAAGAAGAATTGTTCAATCTAGCCACACAATCACCCCCAAGAACCGTAAAACATGTCCGAGGAGGACTTGGAGCACTCGCGAGATGAGCAGGATGAGGGTACAAGCGGACCACCGCGTACACCGGTTGAGGATGCGGCGGCAGAATTGAATGCCAGCTTGGATATAAGCGGTTCCACAGATCAGTCGGATAGCACAGAAATAGATCAATCCATGGAAATGCGACCTGTGGAGGTCGATCCAGATGTTTGTGAACCACCCCGAAAGCGGGGACGACTCTGCGAGGACAGCAGTCCAGTGTCGGAGGAGGATAGTAGCCCCAGTGGCAGCTCGACCTCATCTAGTTCGGATTCAAGTTCACGTTCCGATGATGACGATGGCTCCGATGAGGGTGGCACCGCGGACGAGCGCTCACCCAACACGGTGGTGGCAATGGGCGATGTGGGGAACAGTGATGACTTTAGTGAACCGAGTCCGCCCACCGAAGAGGTGGCTGTGCAGCAGGAACAAGAGCAGCCTCTGCAAGAACCAGAGTCACTGCCTGAGGAGTTAGAAACGGAAGCCGAAGTACCCGAGACGCCAGCCTCGCCCACTGATGATGGCCAGGAGGAGGTGGGTGTGATTGTGCCCTCATTTATGCGGGCTCACTATGAGCAACAGGAGCGCGAAACTCACCTGCGGCAGCAGCAAATGCCGCCTCGCATGGCGCCCAGGGATCCACGCCAGAGGCATATGCCTCCACCACCACCGCAAATACCTCTGCCGCCTCCCACCACAACGCGGAACCAGCTTAACGAGGATATTGAAAGCATTTCGGAAGACAGCAGCAACGACAGCTCCAGCGCCGGCGACGATGATGACGATGACGAGGATGACGATATGGTCATTCTTATGGAACAGGACAGTACCTCCGCAGAAACGGCCACCACATCGATCCCCGCTGATCCGTTGCTGCAAAAGATAGACATTACCGAGAATCCTGAGAAGATATACTATATACGGCGCAACGACGGCACTGTCCATGCCGGCCAGGTGCTACAATCGCGCTGCACCGAGAACTCAACCACACCCAATGAATATTATGTGCACTTTGTGGGTCTCAATCGACGCCTGGACGGCTGGGTGGAGCGTCATCGCATCTCGGACAATGCGGATGATTTGGGTGGCATCACCGTACTGCCGCCCAGCGACCAGCCCAGCACCAGTCAACAATCACAGCAGGCGGCAGCTCCAGCCACGGTCACAGCTGCAGTGGATCGGCCCAAACGTCAGGGCCCCAAGGATTACTATCTGTCCGCCTGCGAGAATAATCGCTATGACTACAGCGACCGCAAGATGACGCGCTACCAGAAGCGTCGCTACGACGAAATCAATCATGTGCAAAAGAGTCACGCCGAGCTGACCGCGTCGCAGGCGGCCCTGGAGAAGGAGCACGAGTCCATCACCAAGATTAAATACATCGATAAGCTGCAGTTTGGCAACTATGAGATCGACACCTGGTACTTCAGTCCCTTTCCGGGCGAGTACGGCAAGGCGCGGACGCTGTACGTCTGCGAGTACTGCCTGAAGTACATGAGACTGAAGAAGAGCTACAGCTTCCACCAGTTTGAGTGCCAGCGCAGGCGTCCACCCGGCAGGGAAATCTACCGCAAGGGCAACATCTCCATTTACGAGGTGAATGGCCAGACTGAGCCGCTCTATTGCCAGCTACTGTGCCTGATGGCCAAGCTGTTTCTCGATCACAAGGTGCTGTACTTTGACATGGATCCCTTCTTTTTCTATGTGCTCTGCGAGACAGACAAGGAGGCCAGTCACATTGTGGGCTATTTCTCCAAGGAGAAGAAATCCCTGGACAACAACAATGTGGCCTGCATTCTGGTGTTGCCGCCGCATCAGCGGAAGGGCTTTGGCAAACTGCTCATCGCCTTCAGCTATGAGCTGTCTCGCAAGGAGGGTGTCATCGGCAGTCCCGAGAAGCCGCTGTCCGATCTGGGACGTCTCAGCTATCGCAGTTATTGGGCCTACACGCTGCTAGAGCTAATGAAGGGTCGCTGCTCACCGGAGCAGACCAGCGTCAAAGAGCTGAGCGAGATGAGCGGCATTACACATGACGATATAATTTATACGCTGCAATCGATGAAGATGATCAAATACTGGAAGGGACAGAATGTGATCTGTGTGACGGCCAAAACAATAAACGATCATCTGCAGTTGCCGCAATTCAAACAACCCAAATTGACCATCGATCTGGAAAAATTGGACTGGAAGCCACGCAGTGCGCCAACTGCCACGGTGACATCTCAGTCGCGGATTCAGTAGAGAGAATGTGTTCAAGCACATTTCGAGGATTAAGTAGAGAGAAGTGTTTAAGCATATTTAGAGGATTCAGTAGTGAGAATTGTTCAATCACATTTTGTTTCCTATTTTTTTTGTTTATGAAAATTCCAATTACCTTAATATGAAAGAAGATGTAAAATAATTTTTGAATTAAATGTTGCCCAACCATTGAATTCATGGGTCCAATTAATTATTGAGTTCTTTCATTTTAAGTTACAGTTAGCACAGATTCCCCCTATTTTAACTATTTGCTGACAAAAGCATTGCAAATTTAGCTCAATTGTGGCCTCCTTTTTGCTGACCAATATTTGATAATAAGCAAAAGGTTGTTTGTCCGGATACTTGTTCAGTTGACTCTGTTTTCGCCTTAGAGATTCAATATCCTAGAATGCACACACCTGAGTAAGTAAAGTAAAATTGGCTCAAACAGCACCTCCAAGAGGGCCAGGGCCAAGCTTCTCTCAATCTATTGGCGTGTGTGCTTATAATATTTCGCACAAGAGAAAGGGACCTACAGTTAAACGCCGAATCCGAACGGCAATAGTTAGAGAATTTTTTGCTTTTTCATGGCTAGTTACTTCACAGCTGGCGCCAGTAGCTGGTGAAGGTGATCGGGTGTGTAAAAGCTTTTTTCTAAAGAAAGAAAAAACTTTTTCTATTAGATGGTTGGAGGCGGAATCGAACCCACAACCTCCCGCACCAGCAGCCACACATACAACAGGTCCGACACACCTGAGTAGGTACCCTTTATAAGCTTGTGCAGAAATATTATACCCAACATAGAACGTCTATGTCAGGATCGTCCAGCCATAGCCACTGGAGGTCGAAGTCCGTCGGCAATTCACACCGAATGCTTGCCGAAGCCATGCATCACAGAGTGTCAGAGATAGAGACAGGTATGTTATTATGTGCTATGTGATCTATGCTCATGTTACGGACACTGCTTTCGGGCTGACACCGGCTAGCTTCGGCATTCAGGGCGGGATACTTAGCTGTTCCTAACGGCAACGCTCCCACCCCTCCATGCAGCGATTTGGCTTTATCAGCTGCCCTAACGTAGAAGCCAGACGGTGGGCTCACTCCAGCCTATGGCAATTTCTCCTTCTCTCCCCGTCATGCAGCGATTGTTGACGCACCACTCCAACCCGTTTGTCGATTTCATCCAGCGCCTGCTATCGCCCTTGGAACCCTGCTTAATATCCGATTTGCGTTGCCTGCACGCTGCCAGATCACGAAACGGATGTGTCTGTGGCCTTGTATAGCTTGCACCCTTGATGAACTCCTCCCATGGATCGATCGCTTGACTCTGGATGCATAACTGAGTCAGAGTAATAACTCTCTGGTGTTGCCTGATTTAGCTCCGAGCACCGGTTTTGCGCGAATCCTCTGTGCTTGACTGGACAAGAGGTTTGCCATCAACTTTTCCGTTGTGAACGGGTGACAGGGCTTGCAAAGGCCTGAAGACATCGTTGACTAGCTTCAAAAACTCAATGAAACCGTTTTTGACCTCTTCTCGTAAAGCGTCTCTCAGGTCAAGCTGCCGCGATTTCCTGTATGTCTCATATGCCTGTGCAATGACAGCATTAATGGCTGAGGCTTCTACAGATCCATACACCATGGGCTGGCGCTCCCCCTTATGGCTTTGCTGCTCAACTCCCTGTCTAAGTGCTTGCCCTGCCGTCGCCCACATCTGACTCTGCTCCTGCGACATGACTACGTATTTACATATGTACATTAGTAAATAAATAACAAAATTAACAAATCTACGCAAAACTTCCCTAAAAAATAGCAAAAACCTTACAATAACATCTAACCTATTTAACCATAAAGCAAAAACTAAACTATATAAATATATCTAAAACATATCTAATAAATAACAAAAAAAAACTACAAAAATCGTAAACCTCAAAAACTTAACTCCGAAACCCATAAGCACCAAAACTCATCAAAAAACTCAATCTATTCACAGACAATACTTCGTTCGACATTAAAGGAGAGAAGGATTTGCCAAGCAGGACCGAACCGCCGCTCCTAACTACGTTGCTAATCACCAACACTTCCTCAGATGACGCTACACTAAGGGGCCGCGCACACATGTAGCTGAAAGATAAACTGATTGCAGAACCGAAAGCCTTGCTGACAACAGAATTTGATTCAGCACACCTATAATTTTGAAGGTGCGCACACATGTTGCTGACCTAAGCTTTGCTTATTCATTTTATTCTTGCTAGCAACATGGTGTCGCCTCGATTGGGAAATTTTTTAATTGCGGAAAATTTAAAAGTGCAGAGAAAATTTAAGCAAATGAAAAAAAGAATATGAGTTCACGAGATTATTACTGTTGTTACTATTGTTACAGAGAGACATTGGGTGAATTTCATAATTTATATGGTCAATTACGAAAGTATCCAAAGAACTTTTATGAATACGCCAAAATGGATATGGACACTTATATTTACAATACGCGACAATATTTTAAATAAAATGTGAGATCGCATTCAGATGGAGGAAAGTCTTATTCATTCGCATCTATGTACATAAGTATGTATGTGAGCTTCTTAATTCTGAACGTTATTGTGTGATAAGAGCATATACTTGTAGCATTGACACTTTTTGACATCTATTGAAATAGTTTTAGTTTTTAATGCAAATTCACTTAATAATGTTTCGTAGTCCATGACTGCTGTGTAACTGCCGTCATTACTAAAAACATCAGCGAGCTGAAATAAACAAGCATGCTTGTTCATTCAAACAAAGCAGAACTTACGGCTGAACTGAGATGTTGAATTAAGCCAGAGATGGGCATGCACACATATCGTCACACTTTTCACACGCATACAAGCACAATTTGCGGGCGCCGCATTCGTGTTCTATAAATAGCTTTCAATGCTTATAGCGTACGTGTGATATTGTGCAGTCGGCCGCGGCAGAGGTCCTATGCACACGCTGCCTCGTGTGCATTGGAACGTCGCGTCGCGCCCATCTCTGAATTAAGCGCATAGTGTGCGCACTTGCATGCATGTAGTGTGTTTGTTTTTCGAAAGCTTAAAGCTCGACTTAAAGTTCTGCCGTCAGTTCATCTTTCAGCTGCCAGTGTGCGCGGCCCCTAACAGTTCACTAACGAGGACATACAAAGAACAATCAGGACAAACTGCTAGAGCACATCAACTGGTCTAATCATCAGTATGGACTGACGACTGCAAGCCAAGGGCTCTAAACATCCAATCTTGATCGCCAATCCTCTCCATTTTTAATACCCCAATGTCAGTCATCGAGAATGCATCGGATGGTGAGTACGTCCTCCCATGGGCCACTCTCATCCCACTAAAGCTAAGTTGGACAACCAGACGGGACAAAAATGGGATATCAACTACAAAACAAAACGTGAACTGAACAAGTAAACATTTATCCCCAACAAAAATTTAATAAATTACCTAACCTAATATCACATTTTCTATCACAAATCCTTATCACACTCAAGTAAAGGTAAGTCTAAAAGCTTAAGTCTGGCTATATAAGGAGGAAGTCTTAATTGTGGGTCCCAACCGAAAAACAAACAAAAGGAACTGCTTCTGGACAGATTCGATGCTTTTTCAAAAGGTTCGTAATTGAGGTTTCCAAACTCCAAAATGGGCCCCACTTGCCCTGTATTCAAGAGCTTAGTCGTATATAGGGATCATAATCTTTAGACCAACTTTTAATAAAACCTAACAAACACATGACTTTATTCTCAGAAAGTTCAATGTGAGTGCCAAAATATAGTTTATGGTCAAGGGTAATACCCAGATGATGGACAGATTCAACTTGTTTGAGCTGATAAGAATTCAATAAATAGTTCATCAAAAGAGGAGTTCTATGATAAAACGTCGTAGACTTCAACTTGTCCCTGTTCAAATTCAACAATTTGTAAGAGCACCACATAAATATGGAATTTAAATCAACCTGAAGCAAAGCAGAATCGTTGGGCGTGCTGTGGCTCAGGCAAATCTTTAAGTCATCTGCGTACATCAGTGCACTAGGCAGGTCATTAATAAATAACACGAAGAGAAGAGGTCAAAGATGGCGACCCTGGGGAACTCCAGAGGTCACAAATACCGGATAAGAAGTGCTACTATTAAAGACTACTTTTTGAGTTCTAGACTGGAGATAAGATTTGATCCAATTAAGAAGCCCCAGTGGAAATCCCAGCAGACACAATTTCAAAATCAGAAGACAATGAGAGATACTGTCGAAAGCCTTACTAAAATCAGTAAAGATAACATCTGTTTGTTTACCTTGAGTGAAACCATGAATCACTGAAGTAAATTCCAGTGTGTTTGTAGTAATGGATCTGTTTTTAACGAATCCATGCTGGTTTGGCGATATAAAAGGAGAACATGAATGCTGTAACTGAGATGATATAATTTGTTCAAAGATTTTAGGTATTGCAGAGAGTTTTGCAATGCCCCTGTAGTTTGAAATGTCAGAACGAGAACCCTTTTTATGTAAGGGAATAATGAAAGATTCTTTCCATGGAGTTGGAAACCTAGACTGCTCCAGTGATTTGGAATACAAAATTTGGATAGGATAGGCAAGCGATGCTGCGCATTGTTTTAAGATGCACGATGTCACATTATCTGGACTTGAAACGAAAGTAAACCATTTAGGACTAAAGAAATCGAAGGGCAATATATGAAATTATATGCACAAAATAGGATAAGAATAGCCATTGCTGGCATCGGACTACGAGTAAGTTGATTGAAAGAATTTTGCGAAGAGATTTGCAATGTCAATGTCAGACGAGGCATTTTCATGTTTGAAGTAAAGAGAAGAAGGTAAGGCATTGGAACGAGGTTTGGTATTCACGAATTGGTAGAAGCTCTAACGATCGTTACAAAAGTTACTCTGTACTTATAGCAAATACGATTTTGGGCTCGAAATTTTGCCCTAGCAGTCGAGTATTTCGAGAAGTCCGTTGCTTTCACAGCTTATTATTAAGTTGATCGTCAACTAATATTAAGGCATGTTGACGATTAGGGATCATTCGAACCAATTGACGGTCTTTTTGCTGCCTTCTACATGCAGGAGCTGGCTTATACACAAAAGCTTGTAATCCTTTGTTGGCTTATGTATCCAAGATGGCTGCCTTGGGAATTTCCGGAGTTCATAAATGCCGGCTAAGACGTGGAACTATTTAAGACCATTTTCTGAGTTCTAGACTGACCGAAGTTTATATACCTCTACAGCTTGCATAATTCAAATAAATTAAGGTTTAAAATGTTTTTCGTAGAACATTATTTTTCTTGTTTTATACGGCAGCTACACTATATATTCATCCGATTTTGACCAAACTCCCCAAAAACTATGTGGAAACTGATAATATTCATAACTGGAAAGTATATAGACTCTACCATTGAAAACCAAAAAGTTTTTCATACTAAAACTATTTTTTCGACCGATAGTTCCTATGGCAGCTATATGTTTGAGATACCCGTAGTAAAAACTTGGCAGAATAGTGTGGTAGCATATAGTATTGAGCAGTATCAAGTTTGGGAGCGATAGCATAGAAAACAAAAAAGGTTTTTCCTACTAAAACTTTTTTTCAGAACTATCTTTTGTATGGCAGCTATACTACATAGTTGTCCGCTTTAAAACAAACTTGGTGAAATTATGTGAAAGCATAGAAAAATTATAAATACGAGGTTTGGGAACGTTTGAATTGAAAACAAAAAAGTTTTTCTCACTAACACTAGCTTTTCGACCGATGGTTACTAAGGCATCTATATGCTATAGTCATCGCACTTGTGCCTAAAGACTTTGTGCAAAGTTGGGTTAAGATATCTTTAAAACGGACGAAGGATATAGCATAAAAACCGACGTACGGACAGACAGACATGGCTATATCAACTCAGCTCGTCATGCTGATCAAGAACATACATACATGTATACTTTATGTGGTCGGAGATGCTTCCTTCTTTGCGTTACAACAGCGGCGGGCAAGCCCTTGCTCCGAGATTTTTCACAATTTGCGTTAGTCTCTTTAAAAAACTGCATCGCAATTGGCTCACGTGCGCACCTCTAGTTTATTTATTTAGAACCGCAATTGCAACAATAGCAAACTCAGTGTAGATTAAATGTATAATTCATAATTACTTTGTTAAAATTAATTCATTTTGTTTGCAAATTTTTGAAATGAACTAGTAAGCGAACTAGTTCTAAGGGTGCTGCCATCAGTCATTGATGGGGGGGTCGTCCGTGCAGGGTCGAGACGAGAGCAAATTGATTGCCAAAAGACAAACAAACAAAAATAGCAGCATCCCATGGATTCCAATCCAGTGGCCAAGGGTAAGTCAGACCAGCCTCAGCCATTTGGATAACGTATTCACGCATTCCATTGGCATTCTGTTTAGAATTCCAGGTGTCTGGCGTCTCGCGCAGTGGACGCGTACGCAAAAAGTCATCCAAACTGTTGGATTTCGAGTCACCGGAGGAGATTGAGAAAAAAACAAAACGTGGCCAGGGCCGACAGCCGGCCCGTTATCCGGGCCGCGGACGACCGCCAAATGCATTAAGGGAACGCGAACACGAGCTGGAACTGGATCAGGAGTTGGCTTATGACGACACCGAGCTGAATGCCTCAGAGACTGAAGAGCCACCGCACACACCACTTGCTCCCGCGCCGTTACTGCACCAGCCGGCTGGTCTGCTCATGAACTCTGACGATGAGCTGGACACGCTGGTGCAAGATCTGGTCGAGGGTGTGGAGGCGGAGGCCACACACAATGAGTCGCGAGTGCGGCAGAGTCTTTATATGCGCGAAAAGTCCAACAAGCGCAAAATGCTCAAGGATGGCAAGGTGGTCACGGGCAAAATGCAGCGAAAGGACAAAGGCAGATCTCGCTATACAGCCTACAGCCTGTGGGCGAGAGAGGTGCGCAAGCGTGACTTTCAGGATCTGGGTAAGCTGGAAGAGAGATGTGTTCATGACAATTTAACTGAATTGAAAATTTCTAGACTTTGCCAATGCCGCCCGCCGTCTCAGCGAGCTGTGGGCCAATGTGTCCAACAAGGAGAAGAACGCCTGGCGGCGCAAGGCCAAAATGCAGGCCACCAAGGCCCGGACACGCGAAAGGAATGGCCCCAGCCCGGCCATGGCCAGCAATGGCAATGCACTGGTCATCCCACCCACGAACGATGTCAACTTTGTGAATCGAGCCACAACAAGTCGAACCAAGAAATTGGCCGCCGAACGTTTTCAGTCCAAGCTGGAGCTGAGCACAGGAGATGGAGTAGCCAGTGGCAGCAACAACAGACAGAGACGCGGTGTCCAGACATTGGCCAAACAGTCTTTGGCCTTGAACTCACCCACCATGTCCACCCAATTGCCCGCCGCCTCCACGGGAAGGGCGGGCAGTAACTTTCACCTCCAGCAACAACAACAACAACAACAGCCACCGCCCAGCATCGACGCCATTGATGCAGCGGCCCATCTGAAGCTACTCGGCGAGAGTCTGACTGTGATCGGGGAACGCCTCAAAGAGCACAATGGTCATGTGGCGCTTTCCGGCAGTCTGTCCGTGCTGCTGGACAGCCTGCTCTGCTCTATGGGGCCGCTACTCTGTATGACCACCCAAATACCAGGATTGGAGAACAAAACGCAGTTGTGCACCAATCTGGCAACAACGCTGGACAACATAGCCTATGTAATGCCGGGTCTGTAAGATGCTTCTACAATCTGAGTGTGGTGGGTGGGACGGGGGTGGGCAATTTGAATGTGAATGTACCACTGGTGGTAAATTCGTCCCCATTTAAAGTACAATATATATTATGATCGCCAGCGAGTGGGCTGCAGAATTAATGTAATGTTAGTGTGAATAAGATAAGGCACAATGAAACAACTTTGAAAACAATGAATGCGCCGTTTTTCATTTGAAATTCAATAGTTATCGCAATCTCACTTTGTTTACCAACAGGCCAATTTGTTAGGGGATGAGCAATCAAATAGCGATAGGGATGCTGCTGGCGCTCTCATGGCCTCAGCTTAGGCATGCGTTCGGCTCGTGTATGTGTAAATAGCGAAATGTCTTCGGCCCCTGGTGTCATCCGATGACAATCGCTGATCTAATCAACTTGTTTATCTAACTTGAGAAAAATTGTAAATAAAATAAAAATGGAACATATTTTTGCCATTTCACTGTGGGCCAGAAATCTTATGTTTTGTTCAAAACTCTGCCATTTGTACACCAGAATAGCTACAAAGTTTACCCTTTTTACGAAATGTTCTCAAAATATTGAAATTAACGTATATAATTTAAAAAGTAAAAAAAAATCGTAAAAGATATTGATCATCCAAATCAAAGTCGCCTTTTATTGTCTCATAGGTGGATGGGATGTCGTAGGCCTGTTTGTCGCCAGATCAGAGGCAAGTCTATTGGAGTGGGCCACCAGTCTGTTGTAGCGGCGTCTGGAAAGATATGTACGTAGAGAGTGAAAGTGAAAGAATAGGTAGAGGGTAAGGTAAAAAAGAGATGTAGAGCTAATCAGGGGCCAGGTCAAGGAATAGGGCGCCCTCGACTGGGTGGGTCCAGAGGTCCGCTGGTACCAGGTTTGTGGGATTGCGGGGGCACTCAAAGAGATTTTTAGTGTCGTGTGGGCTGTAGCCGCATTTGGGACATTCATCCACGACGTCGGGGCTGTTCCGCGAAAGGAAGCTGTTTAGGAGCTTGGATTTTCCTGATCGTAGCTGGGATAGTGTGGTCCTTGAGTTTCGTGGGAGTGTCAGTTCGGATGAGTCTATGTGGGAGGGGTCTGCCGCCCAGGACTACGTTAAGCCGGTAGGTTCCTATGGCTTCAGCAACGATTGAGGTGTGGGCCTGCTTCTTAGCCTCTGCGCATGCAGTGGCGGTGTGCGGGCCATCACCTAGGAGTTGGAGGACGGGTGCAAGCTCATTCCTAAGTTCGAATCGCACTGCACGTGGACGCTGAGACATATTTAGGTGGGTGCAGGCATGATTTGGGTGGGATTCCTGATGGCATCCGATTAGGTATTGTTGTGTGAAGAGTTTATTGTGTAGACGGACTGGGAGAATGTCTGTCTCCTGGTGCAGGTAATCGGGGTGCGCATTTTGTGCTAGCTGGAGGTTCCTCCATTGGGTGTCACTAATTGATGGCGACCAGAGGGGGGCAGCATAGTTGATCATGGATCTCCCGATCGCCTAGTAGGTTGTGGTAATGGTCTCCTTTTCCTTTCCCTATGTACTACCTGCTATGGCTTTCAGGACCTTAGTTCGGCTCCTTACCTTCTTGATGACGTCTTCCGCTTGTTTGGCAACGGTAAAGAGGGAGTCAAACGTAACACCCAGTATCCTGGGTTTGTTAACGGTTGGGACTCGTTGTCCGTCGATGTGAATATCGAGAACTTGTTGGACTTCCTTAGTCCAAGTCGTAAGGAGGGTTGCGGACGATTTAAGAGCGGACATTCTCAGATTTCTGTCATTAAAGAAGCGAGCTAGGCTGGGATGGTAGGCGTTCAATTTTAGTTCACGAGCTCCCACACCTCTGCCGGTTGTGATGATGGAGCAGTCATCCGCATAGGTGACGATTTTTACATCAGGAGGAGGTGGTGGTATGCCGCAACGTACGTGTTGAACAGCAGTGGAGAGAGTACGCCGCCTTGTGATACTCCCTGCTTGATAACACGTGTTTTGGAGAGTTTGCCACGGAAGTCCACGTGGGCTTGTCTACCGGATAGGTATTTGGCCATCCATCTTGTTAAGTGGTTGGGAAGACTACTATGGAACAGGTCTTGGAGAAGGATTGTGTGGCTGACCATGTCGAAAGCCTTATAGAGATCAAGGGCCACAACAATTGATATCTCATGGGGGCGAGTGATGTTTAGACCTGACGTGGTTGGGAAGACTACTATGGAACAGGTCTTGGAGAAGGATTGTGTGGTTGACCATGTCGAAAGCCTTATAGAGATCAAGGGCCACAACAATTGATATCTCATGGGGGCGAGTGATGTTTAGACCTGACGCTATGGAGGTGGAGAGCTCACAGAGTGTAGAGGTAGTGCTGTGTCCCGATCTAAAGCCATGTTGGTGGGGGGCTGGAGGAAGGTGGGGAGCAGCAGCTACTCTAGGATCCTAATGACAGGTGAAAGGAGCGTGATCGGCCGATAAAACGACTTTCCAGGTCAAGCGGCTGTACAGAGCCACACCAAGGTATTTAACCGCAGTATCCGTTTATAGGACTCTTGATCCTAGGAGTCGCACTCGAGCAACTTATCCGGGTCTCATAGCGATCGTGTCGACTCTTTAAACGATTAACGGCTATGTTCCAGCGGTTTGCCCAGGAACTGCTGGACCTTAACAGATGTAGGATAGTAAAAAAGAAAATGTCAAAGCAGTTTGGCCCACTGTGCCAGGCACATGTTGTCACCTAGGGCTGTCCCCTCCCAGCCAACCAGCGGAGTCCGCAAGATGCTCCATTAGGACTCCCTGTACGGTGCGCTGAGCCTCCTAGAGAGGCTTCGAAAAGTGTCCCAAAGAAGCATATCCGCCGGAGAAAAGGGCCTTTTCAATATATATGAAAAAAGTGTGCCTAAAGGACTCCTTAAATGAGTGATTTTGGCGTCCCAGAATGCTCACACAGATAACCCGCAAAGGCTCCGTACGGACTCCTCTATTAGCCTATGGTTGTTTGAAAAGGACTCCTTAAATCATTCAAAGGTGCTCTTTTGGATTCCATTTTCACTCCTGCTTCGGAGCGCTCAGGAAACGCTCCTTCGAGGTGCTGCTTTGGGAGTCCCTTTTTACTCCTACTTCGAAGCGCTCCGCATATGGCTGGCTGGGGCTCAGCAAGATGTTATGGTGGCTGCTGGTACCAATGTGTTACACTTTTAAGTGTGTGTGTGTGTGTGAGGCGGTTGCTGCTGTTTATTCAAAGAGAGTCCATGTCATCATCCTCAGACTAGGACTCTTCATTCTTCTCCTCCTTCTTGGCTTCCTTCTTGTCGCCAACAGCAGCAGCGGCGGCAACACCACCCACAGGCATATCTTGCCGCTGAGTTCCTTGATCACCTTGGTCAGGCGCTCAGTGTCGACCTCAATGGCAACGGAGCTCCCTCCAAATCAGCATTGGAGGGAGCTTGCTTAGCCATCGGCCCATCGTCCCCCATGTTTCTTTAAATTTCTTTAAATTTAAATAATTAACAGTGCTTAACAGCTGATTAATTAGAGTGACCTTACACCTTTCAAGTTCGTTAGTTATGCTAGGTTTACATTGCGCCACACTGTGCCCATGTCGTCTGTGACCCTCTGTGCCCAAAGTACTCAGAAGTCAAAAGTGTTCACATTGGCGGCACAGAAATTGCTGGTCCCAGCGCTGTGACCAGCCAAATGAGTACCTTTGATGTGAACGCTTGTTCTTGTTGTCGTCACAGAGGTCACATTGCGCACAAAAGTGAGCATTGAGTTGAGCCACAATACAATAACAACAACAATCCAAAAAAGAATGATCGAAAAATATGAATAAAGCAAAAATTAATATTCACGACCGCCTTGTGGCCATTCAGTGGAATGCCGATATGTTCCCTAAGCTTATTGAAGCCGTCGAGGAGTCGTTATGCCTCTGGAACATGACCAGCTTCAATTATAAAACTCGTTATGCCAAGGAGTCTAGCTGAGCAGCGTTGCCGATCAGCTTCGACAAGTGGAACAGTTTGCGAAACATATTTCGTGTGAGTTTGCAATTCAATACAAAAGCAGGCCCGCATGTAATTGAATTTTTATTGATATTTTTGCAGACTGCAAGGACAGAACTGCATCTTTGGTAATACATATGTTTAAATTATTTATTTATATAAAAATCTTTCAGTGGAAAAATATTTCATAAAACGTAGACGAATTTTGGTCGGCCAGCATTTATCCTTGATAGCGAACAATCTGTTACCGACTCACGCCATATTCCCGGTATAAGCTCTCCATCCACCTCATGATCAACGAGGTTGCTTTGCACTTCATTCTTCTCCAAAAGAAAACTATGCAAAGCGCAAATAGATGAGTTTTCGGATGTATCAATGTGCTCTGAGACTCAGAGTTCGATAACGAAGCGTCGGAAACCAATACCGGATAATATGCAGAAACAGGTTTTATTAAAGTCAGTGTCAGAAGCCATATCTGCAATAACCATCAAAAAAACTGACATATGGTCTGAATTCTGTGACTATTTAGCGACCAGTTTGCGCAAAATCGATGATGAGCATCCGGACTTGCCTTCGAGTTTCAAATAATTGTTAACAAGAGCTTATTAAACGTGCAGAAGGAGATCCGACTTCGCAATATGAAGGCTACTCCACGCGCTCACTTAACCGAGGCAACCGAGGCTACTCAATCCGCACAGTCCAGTCAATTGGATGAACTTGACCAATTTGAAGGAGAGGAGAATGTATTTACAGAGTATTAGGCTCTGGAGGACTATTAAGATAAATAAATTATTTATTAACGGCATATAATAGTAATATCAAGTATATGTAAGTACATATATCAAATAAATAAACATAATCAATTACCTTTAAGTACTCGTCTTTCAATACTTCATAATGAATGATTCCAGATATTGTTGCCTTTGACATTCTAAATTCGTATGAGAGGGACGTCATGCTGGATCCTGAAGCCAAATAGCGGAGTGTCACTGCTAATCTTTCGCCAGGTGAAATGGGCTTACGAAAATTCGTCGTCTGCTTTCTGATAAGTGGCGTCACCCAACATACGAGCTGATCGAAAGTGACTGCGCGTCCATACTCATATAATTTTTAAATTTCTGCGGAATTCTTCGCAATTCTGTATTCATCTTGGCAAACATGCCTTCTTCCCTTCGCTTTGGCTTGGGTTCATCATCATCTTCGTCCAGCACCGACAACGCAATAACAGCACACGCCACTAGATCTGTTGCCTTTGGAAAATTCATTTCTTGCAGCTAAAAAATGTAATTTATTTACAATTAAATAAATACAAGAAAGCACTAAAAATGTCGCATATTTACCTTTATCAAAACTTTTAAGTCGAAAACGAGAAGGCCAAGCTAACTTCGTCTGTGCCGAAGTTTTTATACCCTTGCAAATGCAAATGTCACAGTTTAAGAACGCTTACATAAAATCAAAAAATTTTGTAACTAAAACTCATTTTCCGACAGATAAACGTCTGAAAAAAGTTTTTCTCACTAAGACTCAATTTCCGACCGATCGGCCCTATGGCAGCCTTAAGATATAGTCATCCGATTTCGGCCCAATTTTGCGAATCTATTTGAAAGCATATAAAATAAGTCATCAGCGAGTTTAAGGACGCTAACAAAACTAAACAATAAAATTTTTTACCAAGACTCATGTTCGACCGATCGGTCCTATGGCAACCATAAGATATAGTCACCCGATGTCGATCAACTTTTTCAAATTAGTTTGAAAGCGTTTAATATTAATAATCACCGACGTTAAGAACGATTTACTTAAAAACAAAAAAGTTTTTTTTCACTAAGACCCATTTTCCGTCCGATCGGTTCAATGGCAGCTATAAGATATAGTCATCCGATTTTGACCAAAATTTGCAAATCTGTTTGAAAGTATATAATATTATTAATGACCGAGTTTAATCACGTTAACATTGAAAACTAAAAAGTTTTTCTCACTAAAACCCATTTTTCGACCGATAATTCCTATGGCATCTATAAGATATAGTGATCCGATCCGGTCGGTTCCGCCATATTAGCAGCGTGCAGTAAAAAGAAGACTCTGTGCAAAATTTCAGCTCGATAGCTTTAAAACTGAGAGACTAGTTTGCGTAGAAACAGACGGACAGACAGACAGACGGACAGACAGACAGACGGACAGACAGACAGACAGACGGACGGACAAAGCTCAATGAACTCAGCTCGTCCCCATGATCAAGAATATATATAGTTTATGGGGTCGGAAATGAATATTTCTATGCGTTGCAAACTTCTGGGCAAAATTATAATACCCTTTGCAAGGGTATAATAACAAAACAAAGTTATCGCAATGTGCCAGGAAAACCAATATGCGCGATTTGCTTGGCACAGTCAAAATAGTTCAAATGAGCTAATTTTGAGCTAACTCATTAAATCAGCTGATCAATTAATTGTGGGCGCAAACGTGCCACTTGCCAGTACTTGTGTTCACATTGTTACGAGTCTGCTTACACCAAGGGCGAGCCGGCTAGCTTTAGTCACCCTCAGGGCGGGATTTCTTCCCAATGCCCGCAGAACGCACAATCCCGACAAAGCGGCATCTCCACCAACTAACACCAAAACATCTCGGACACTACTTAACAAAATTCAAATGAAACGGAAAACACTTAAAGACGAAGGTTTGGCTGTTTTACCTCGACGCGCCCACCCTTCCTGTGGCCAACAGGTTGTCTGTCTTCGGGTGGTTGACCACCCATCCTGGACGTCTACGCCTATCTACTCCATGACCAGATTAGGACCCGCTTCCCCCCTTGAAATAATTTACGCCTTCATATTCATCTTCTTATCTTAAATCGCTTAAATTTAAATTAAATTTAATTTACAAATATCTTTGAGGAATTACACATACATACACACCTGATCATATTAATAGGTACACACATCAACTCTGGTTTTAAGGTAACAGAAAACAGTTTTATTCATTGTTTCAAACTTAAAATTTGTTCTCATTGGTTCTTAAACTATTTGTTTTTAATAAAATAAACTTAATTGTAACATAGAATAATAATATAACATAAAAGAAATCATTTTGTGTTTCAGATACGTTTTCAGTGTGATCATAATAATAGGTACACTTCATGTGTTGGTAAGAAAAAAAATTTTAATTTCCATTTTGTGTTCTTTTTTTAGGTAAATTAGTATTGTGTATCCACCTCTATTTTTGGCCACTACTGCTATTCTTTTTGGCATACTTTTAATAAGAGCCTGGCAGGTCTCTACTGGTGTCTCATACCACAGTTTTTGGACACCTTCCCATAATTTTTGTTTATTTGAAAATGAATGCTTTGCCAATTTCTTTTTTAAGTCTCTCCACAAATTTTCAATGGGGTTAAGGTCGGGGGATTGGCTTGGCCACTTCAGAACGTCAACTTTTTGGTCCTCGAAAAATTTAGATAACAGCCTTGATGTGTGTTTAGGATCATTTTCTTGCTGAAATACCCAACGTAATGGCATATTTTCCTCAGCATACGGTACCATAACTGATTCCAATATGGATTTGCACTCTTCAGCATTCATTTTGTTCGTAGTCTGATACATTGGACCTACGCCGTACCAGGAGAAGCAACCCCATACCATTATATTGCCACCTCCATGTTTGACTGTTTTTTTTTTGTAAACCGTGGATGGAATTCCTTTCCATTAGGGCGTCGAACATTCCTTTTACAGTCATTCCCAAACAAATTAATCTTGGTTTCATCGCTCCATAATATGTTTCTCCATTTTTTCTCCCCGGTGCATCCTACCCAGTCTTTGTGGTCCCTTGCAAAAGTTTGCCTCATGGTGATATTTTTTTTGCGCATAAGTGGGACTTTTCTGGCAATTCTTCCTGGTTGGTAGGCATCTTGTAGTCGTCTTCGGATAGTTCGAGCACTAACTGAATTCCCAATTTCGGCTGCAATAGCCTTCGATGACTTAAATGGGTCCTTTTTGCTCAAAGTTTCTATGTAGTGGTCAAGGGTTTCTGTTGTTTTTTGTGGCCTTCCACGGGTTTCCTGTCTTGGTTTTCTTTCTAATGCATTTTTAACAAAATTATGAGACCTGTTCATTAATTTGGCGATGGCTCGTAAAGATTTGCCTTCTTTTTTCAGACTAAGAACCAATCGAGCTACTTCTTTAGTACAATGAGAATTTAATTCTCTGTATTGACAGGAGCTATACTTAATTTACCTTTAGTTACCAAAAGATCACTGATTACAAAATTATTCACTTGATACTTGTGAGAAATGGAGACTGTACCTATTATTATGATCAGGCGAAATGTGTGGTGGACTCGCAATTTATAGAAAAGCTTTGATATACGGGGCAGCTCCTCTTTCAACTCTTTGTCACAGTGTGGCCAGACATTGACAACAACAAAAAACCAAAAATAAAAAAGTTGTCAACACTAAAAGTACGAAAAAACCATCTATAATTAAAAAATTCCGGTGTGTACCTATTAATATGATCAGGTGTGTAAATCTTATAGTTTGTCTTACACATACGGTCTCGGTTTAATTAATTAATTAATTAACTTTTTTTTGTTGCAGTATTCGAGCTAGGATGAGCCTATGGCCACATGTAATGCTGGCAAAAAATTTAGGGATCAGATTCCAATCCAAACCTCGATGCATTAAACAAAGGTCTCAAAAAAACGGGAATCTCGCCTACCTACCCTATTGGAGCTCCAAGTGGTAATCGCGATGTCCTCAAGGTAAAGTGGATTAAGCCCTCGAATGCTTCCCCAAAGTAAGTCTTCTCACTCTTCTGCTTTTTTCTTTCAGCTCATCTGGGCTCGATGTGCTAACGCCACCCTTGACGCCCGTCTAACCCTTGGGTGATGACCCCCTTTCGATTATTTTTTTCTTATGAACTAATAATGGGACTGTAACTACAAATATACAAATAAATAAATAAATGTGTAAACTTCATGAGCCCAACTCTGGGGTTAGGTTGGATGAGGGCTTCGGCCGCCCCAGCGATGAGCCGATGAGAGGGATTGATGGCCCCGTCCAGCTTTTTGCGGACTAGAGATGGCCTCCTCCACGGTACTGCGCCAATTATTTAATCCCTTTGGGACAATTAGGAGGATCCAAGGTGCTGCCCGAACAATTGTGGGTTTTGGGGAGCTACCTGGCCTCTCGGAATGGACTCACTTTGCGTTAAGATGGTTCAAAGTTCCTCGCCTCGGCAGTCGTCTTGGGATTGGGTGGCGGCGGTGCCTCTGGGCTGTGATTGGCTTCCAATTATTGCCCTGCCTCTTTGCGTCTGGCTGGGTGTATTTAACCTCAGATTGGGTTGCTGGAATACACGATGATCACTACACCATACCACTATAATTTTTCTTCCACCGCCTTACTTGGATTTATTTTAACGTTGAACCTAACCACTGAATCGCATGAAGAAAATTCGTCCCAAAAAAAAGGCTTTTTTTATTCGACCCGGTGAACGATTTAAATGAGGCGTTCGTGGGGTCTTTCTACCGCCGCCGCTTGCCTTGACTGTTTCCATGCCTGCCCTTTTCACCCCCTTTTATTCCTTCGTTATCTCGCCGTTGTGCCATTTCATCTTGTCCCAAGGTTAATGCCCGCATCAAAGGCCATGGCCTAGTTCCCTTAGGAAGTGGGTGCGAAAGGGACTGCACCTGTTGCATCTCTTTTCTAATCTTCATTTCCCCTCTACGATCATCAAACAACTTCTAAAACATACGCCAGAGGCGCTTTCTCCCTTCCCCATCTACCGTAAGCTGCCAACTCGCTCCGTTTTAGCTTTTTTGAAGCTTGGCGCCTCGCCCCGTGCCTATCGATATAGCTAAAATGCAACAACATTGAAAAGTACTTAGAAATAAATCAAATTTTTGAATTGAATTTGATCGCCTGAGGTGCATATCGATAAGATTGATAGCTCTGTTTTTTTTCTTGTATTATAATTATTGATATGCGCAGCCTGCCAATCTATTTCTATTTCTAATTTTTTTAAATCATTTCTCGCCGATATCAAAAACAAAAAAATTAACAAACCAAATATCGTATTCGTACAGCTCAGATTTTACAGCTCCAGTAATCTTCTCCTTCTTGGATATTTTGGATCATTTTGACCCTTGTCCCTGTCAATAGATTTAGATTGCTTTAGTATATAGCCCTTGGGACATTGAATTTGATTGCTCTTTTTATTGATGAGCTTATAAAGAAATTTTCTTTTGTTTTGAAATAAAACTAATAACAATGGTTATTTTAGGTATTCAATAACTTTTGATTTACATTGTAAATATACATATTATTAACTTGATATGAGTCAAATTAATATTTCTCTAGTCATGTTTTAAGTAGTGTTCTTATGAATTTTGTGAATATATTAGAATACGTATAATATTTATTGATGAGTTTTTTAAAAACTCTTTTTTCATTTGTTTTAATATAAAAATAACAATTGTTATTTTAGTTATTCAATAACTTTTCGACTTACATACTAAATAAATAAAATATATTACAAATATAAATATAAAAAAGTTATGGTTTATGGTGTTGGTTCCCCCCAACCACCATCAACCACCACCCTCTTTTTTCTAAGCTGTGATTGATTTTCAGATAGTATTAAAAAAACTAACTCATTGGATCAGCTATTGGATCGGTCACAGAACCACTGTGACGCCAAACGAGTACTTGTGTTCAATTTGAAAAGTACTCGTTCCTGTGACACACGATTTCTGTGCCAAGGCATTGGCCGTTCACATTGTGCTGTGCCACTGTGACCATGAAACGTGCCGCACTGTGCCCCAATGTAAGCTCAGCATTATGCTGGCTGTACGCTGCGTCACACTGTGACTCTATTTTCAGTGACAATTTGTGGCACAGTTCAAAATTATTCACATTGGCGTAACAGAATTTATGAGACACCAAGTGATTTCTGTGCCCAGGGATTTTGCGTTCCGTCTCTGTGGCGCAATGTAAACCCAGCATTATGTTCCACACACTCACAAACACAAGAAATAACTAGCAAATTCCTGGCAGGAATTTTCCGCAGTGCTCAAAAAACAACTCGCCCTAAAAAGAGCCATTTCCGCACCAATTTTTAGAAAATCGCCCTGTGACATGCAATTTCTGTGACGCCAATGTAAACACTTTTGACTTCTGGGTACTTTTGTCACAGAGAGTCACAGACAACATTGTCACAGTGTGACGCTATGTAACCCAGCCTTACATGAATTCATGTATTTGAACAAATTCACGTTGCAAAGGGATATAAAGGGATGCTTATTACTTACAAATGTTTAGGGAATCAAGTTTTCTTGTTCACGTTTTTCCTGCTTTTTGCAAAAAATCCCATTAATTTAAATATCCTAATTATTGCCACCAGGCCAGTGTGACCCCAAAATGCAAGGACTGTAACGTTTAACAACACTACGAGCACCATTTCCTTTTCCCAGAATCACTTGTCAAAAGCGGACGTGAAGAAAGCTGCACAACTGATTTTTTTCATACAAATTTTAACAAGAAAAAGCAACAATGAAAGTTCACCGAAACAAAAATCGTCGTCACATGAAGGCGCCTGCAGCGCCAACGCCTTTGGATGACATGAAGAAAAACTTACAGATAATGCTGGATTTGGACTGTGTGCGCAATCTAATAGGCGACACGCCTTGCATTGCTGATGTGGATGTGGGGCATGTTTTGGACATCATAAGTAGCCACGAGCCCCAACCAAAAAAAGTCACCTGCTGGTCCACCGTGTATCTATCCAACTGCGAGGGGTTTAGCAACGAGGACATTTTGGTGGCCCTCAAATGGCTGCTGACGCCCCTAAAAGTGGAGATCTTTGACTTCAAACGCTACGGAGAGAAAGGTGAGCGTGGACTGTTCCTAGTGGATAATTTGTTGGTTGCCATTCGTATGAAACGTCTGAGTAACAAATTGGCTATTCTCCACACTGGCGAAAGAATCGGCATGCAGGTAGTGATGGGTCCCAGATCGTAACAGCGGAATTGGTTGAAGCCTGGAAGCCCACCCAGTCGAGTGTGAAATCTTAATGGCACGTGGATTTTTAGAATTTTTGCCGTTCAGTTTTCATTGTCACAGTTCTTTATCATTAATCATTAATCATTAATTTTGTGTTGTATTTTCATTTGTTTTAACAAACATAATCCTGTCCGGTGTCAACTCTGTGAAGCTGCATGACGACAAACTGTTCACAGAGGAAGACTTTTGCTTACAATTCCTGGCTGCGCGCGAGACCCTTGGAAGCAACAGGGCCGAGGCATCTCTAGAGAGCGCCCGTGCCCTAAATCTGATGGTAGATATATCGGCCGACACTCAACCGCTCAGTGGTCGGGCGTGGCGTACCAGTTGTATGTGTGGCTGCTGGTGCGGGAGGTTTGTGGGTTCGATCCCGCCTCGGACCATCTAATAGAAAAAGTTTTTTCTTTCTTTAGAAAAAAGCTTTTACACACCCGGTCACCTTCACCAGCTACTGGCGCCAGCTGTGAAGTAACTAGCCATGAAAAAGCAAAAAATACTCGAACTTTGCCGTTCGGATTCGGCGTTAAACTGTAGGTCCCTTTCTCTTGTGCAAAAAATTATAAGCACACACGCCAAGAGATTGAGAGAAGCTTGGCACACCTGGAGGCGCTGTTTGAGCCAATTTTACATTTTTACATTACTCAACCGCTCAAGGAGAAAACCAATTACTTCTTTGGCTAGTTCAATGAGGAATTACAGCGCATAGATGGTATATGTCGTGATCTAAGCTTAAAGTTCTTCGCCAGCGATATGTCTGGGGCATTCTTGGTGTTTCTCTTTTGCGGATTTGCAGACCCATCGATATGTGCAGTGAGTATGGTTGCCAATCAATGATTTCGCCATCTAAGACAACCTTTTGTCCCCTTTAACGGGCGTCATCAAGTACAAGTAAGTAATCTCAAAACCAAAGTAGAAGGTTTAACACAAAACGGTGTCCGGTTCGGCATGGCTGGATTTTAATGTGACTGCCCCGGGCTACCAGCGTAAGTTGAAACGCATTGGTCCAGGCATAGTTCTGCTTCGGATTCTTCAGCAATTTCGTTCTTCCCATTAACGCTATCCCAGTCACAAAACCAGGGGGTTGGACCTTAAACTTTTACAGACCATCCGTTATGATCAACTGTTTACATCGGCTCTTAGTAACGAGGCATTGTACGTACTCTTTGCCCAGATATCGCCAGCCTTGGCTGTTGTGGCCCAGGAGGTAATCAAAGTAGTGACTTAAATGGAGGCACCGCATCACAACCTGGCCATCTTCGACACCAACATATGTGTGAGCTATGTGGAGGGGATTGGAGTCAATATTCAAATAAAGTTTTACTTAACATTCATTTCCAAAAAACACCAATTCCGAATTTTATTTACGTATAGGGGACTTAGGGGATGTTGGCCAAGTAGTCCTTGATCGAGGCAGGGTCGAGACTCAAAGTTATCGGCAGTCATTTTGCCCTCGAAACACTCCTTGAGCGTTAAAATGGCAGTGTGGACGGCATCTTTCAGCTCCAGATCTTCGCTATAACTGCAAAGGCGGATGTAGGGAATGAGCATAGAAATGATGAGAGTAAACCCCAATGTCTACCGATGCCGTTGACTGCATTTTTGCCCATCGCCGTGACCTTCCAAGCTTTGTTTACTTTTGCGCCAATTGCCAATCCGATGTTCGGTCACACTAACAGCTGTTCACGAGTCTAAAATCAAATCAGTGCGCAAAAAGGGTCGTTCCGTCAACTGATTTAGATTTGCTTTCACGAAATCTAAATCAAATCTAAATCGCTTTCAGGAATACCACTAATGTGTGTGCATTGCTGTACTCTTCCTATAAACCGTTACATTACTGCCCAGTCACAGTGACTCGGCAGCCTATCGGTTTAGGTTACTTTGCTCATCTCTATCACAATTGATAAGCACACACATCGCTGATATAATATACCATATATATGCATATATATACTCAAAATACAAATACAAAACGATTTCAATTTGGTTTGCGTTGCCAAAAGACCGCTGCCAGCTGCTGCCTGCAGGCATCGCCTCCGTCTCCCATCTGTGTGGTCATTGTTATTATGTAAAATTTACGGAAGCAATCCACATCCATTGGACACAAAGGCTGCTCGAAAGTTGAACGACACCCACATCCACCCACAATTCACAAACACTCGATTTCACTTGGAACTTAACACTGGTCCACCCAATACAAGATGGCCATTACCACTGATGAATCCTCACCGGCTGCCAGCCCCAGCCCCAGCCCCAATGCCAACAGCACCAACAGTGGACGCCATCAGCTCCGTCCTGTTAAATATGATTATGCCGATTCGTTTGCCTGCACCTACATAGTATCTGTGGTGGCTGCATCCATAGCTGAGCTGGCCACATATCCGTTAGATCTAACCAAGACACGACTGCAAATACAGGGCGAGGCCGCAGCCCAGATCAGCACTGGCAATAACAATGTGAGTTTGGCCCTGTTCCCGGCTTTGGCTGCTTATACATACAAATCGCCTCATTTGGTTAATTGCATTTGTTTACGCTCCCATTAACACACACTCACACACACACACATACACGGCTTACTTATTCTGTTCCAATTTAACTCCCGGGGGCCCCGTCAGCAGCAGGTCCTAATCAGCTAGCTAGCTGATAAGATTTCCAAATCAGTTTTTGTGTTTTTTATTTATGTGGGGAGTGTCCAGTGTATTGCTAGGTATTGGCATCAGCTGAGATTATCGATCATACAAACACTTTCATGTTCACTTGCTCACTAATTCACTAACTCAACTTCAGTTTGGCCATTTGGCTTAGATAATCCACAGAGACTTGTGTACCTTGGTTTTGTTTCTATTTTGTCTCTAAATTTTTCCTGAAATTCCAATGAAACTTATAACCCCATTTTGTAGGATTATTGGAAATATTTGATTTGATTTTGGACCCAAGGGTCAGAGGGATACAGTCGGTGAAGACGTCTTCTGAGCCCAGTGCCTGTTGATTTGGGCGGTATTTAATTGCAGAAAGGACCGAAGCAATTGATATTGTTCTTTAGCTTGACAATCAGAATATCAAGACATACGCGTTCGAACGCCTGGATCCAGAACGACGGAAGAACAGTTTTGGTTTTCGAAAGATTCCAAAATGTGTTGGGAGAGTCTGTTAATCTGCTGTGGCGCACCATGAACTCAACTGATTGTCAACATTCTGCCAAGAAATATTCTTTGATCTGTAAAAGTTCTTGCAATTCTTGGTATATATTACGATTACCGCACACTTTAACACTGTCGAATCTCTTGGCCTTTGTGGGCTTTCGCTGTTGTATCCTAGGTCCTGCGTAGTGTCAATATTGCAAAGCTTTTTCTGTAGATGTTCAGGCTTGATGTCAAAGAGGAGCTTTCTCCTCGGCAATCCAAGAAAATGGGATCCTTTTCTCCTTGATGGATTCCTTGAATCAAGTACTTATTACCTGCACAAAAAAGTTTTATTGTAAAAAATTTGTTACAAATTCATTTTTTCAAAGTATTGTCCATCACTAGCCACTACTTTTTTCTATCTTTCTGGCAGTTTTCCGATACCATCTCGAAAAAACGATGGGTTTTTTGATGCGATGCAAAAATCATTCTATTTTGGAGTTCTTCAAAAGAACGAAAGTGCTGATCCTCAAGGGAAAACAAATGGTATTCGAAAGTTGCAATGTCTTTGCTATACAGCGGGTGGGGTAGTACTTCCCATTTCTGCGTTATAAGGAATGTTTTTGGACCGGCTGCGCCACATGTAGCCGAACGTTGTCGTGTTACAAAATTACCTTGTCGTGCCTTTGCTCGTATTCACTGCTCGGCTCAAACGCATCAATTGAATTCGGTAGAGTTGTCCTATGATGCTTTCACTCGGTTGTGGCATAGCTCATAGTACACCACGCCCAATTGGCGTCGATTTTAGCGTATGGCCGGGCGGCCTGTATGATTTTTGGCTCTTGGAGCTTGTTCCCCGTATGTTTCTTGCAGCATTCGGTTAGTTTCAGCTGCAGTTTTCTTCAAATGAAAGCAGAAAAGTAAACTTTCAAGCAAATTGTGTTTTGTTGGCACTAAAGGCAACATTTGGTTGTTTACACTTCAACGAAACGACACATGCAGGCATTATCTCAATTCCACGGCAACTTTTCGAAAGTGCAGTTGATTCATGTTCTCGCAACACCAAAACGAAAAATGTTTCCAGAATTTGACACTGCCAGCAAAAACGAAAAGTGAAATCTAAAAGTCAGTCTCTCTCACGAAATTTTTGGTTCACTTCAGTTGATGTCATCTTTAGCTAAAAGTCAGTCGAGCCTGATTATCAAATACTGAAAATTAACTTGACATAAGTACATGTCGAACCTCAAGCTCTAACCACCTCTGAAATCTCTTTGCTCATACGGACTGAAAGAGTGACAGACGTGGGCAGGCATGGCTGTTAATAATGATTACGAATATATATATATTTTAAATGGTGGGAGATGCTTTCTTCTATGCTTTACAAACATCTGGACAATTTTAATATTTCTCCCCATACACCACACAAATTTTTGTGCAAATTCACACGCATTTAGCCCACACACCACACCAACATTTGCGCAAATTTCATTTGAAAGCAAGCGCTCGACAAGTAAAGATGCAGGAAGACGCAGCTATTGCTGTTGCTTTGGCAGTGGCAGTGAAAAGGAAATTGAAAAAAGAAAAGAAAAGGCGCTTCCAACGTCCAATTTTTACACATGAGCATCTACTGAACGCTTATCTCTGAATGAGATCGCACGACATGTCAGTATACACCTTATATGGGTGCCTGGACATCGCAACATAGAAGGAAATGAGTCTGCGGACAAACTGGCCAGAATAGGTACCACCATCGAGCTCCTTTCAGAGAAGAGCACGATAGGGATGCCTATGGCGACATATATGCTTCACACAAAAGCTGAAACACTTCGTCGCGCTACGAATTGGTGGAAAAACCTTTCCTCCTGTGCAGTAGCGAGGCTTACGTGGCCAACATTCGACCAAAAACGTACTAACACACTTTTACGTCACAGAAGAGACCACATATCACTTCTGGTGGGGACCCTCACAGGTCACTGTCTTATTGACAGACACGCAGCACGCCTTGGCGTCACTTACCATGACTTCTGCAGAAGTTGCACATACGAAGAAGAGGAGGATTCGGTACAACACCTTCTTTTCCATTGCCCCGCCGTGAGTAGAAAGAGACTCAGTACACTTGGTCAACCTCTGCTACTCAACCTCTTGGAGACATCCGGGCTAGAGATCCCAGCTCTACTCAAATTCATCCTGTCCACACAATGGTTCAGTAACGAGGACCCCCCTCAGTTTTAAAAAGGGTAATAGGGAATAAATATGGCATCGCAATGGGCCCAATGTGGCCTAAGTGGGAGAGTGACTTGTCGCTCTCAGCCATCGCAACCTAACCTAACCTATCTACTGAACGAACTGGGGAGTACATTGCCAAAGGACTTCAGAAACTTCCTTCGGATGAATTAACAAGTTTTTGATGGTTTGCTGGAATTGGTGACTTTAATTCAAAAACAAGATACCATTTTGCGAGAAGCTATTTCTATCAAAAGTTCATATTGGGAGTTCTTTATATCTCTGTTGGCGTACTACTTCGCTTTTATGTTCCACAGAGAAAGTAAAGAACGATACACTTCTATGAATTCCAAAATAAAATTCGGTTCTTTTTCCATGATTGCAAGTAGCACACGCTTGCTGCGAACTGAGCACAATTTGCGCAAAATGCACACTCACCACACAAACACTCCTAAAAATTTTAGCAAAAACCCAAAAAATCAAAACGCTTTTGATTTTGGTCTCGATTTGTACGTATGACGCATACAACCATATTCCACTAACTCACATTAGCGTTTGGCGCAAAAGATTGTGTGGTGTATGGGGCGCTTAAAGAAAGGGTTGGCTCAGTTGATATCGCATATATTAAAAACTAAGCAAATGGTTTCCGGTCCGGAACCGAACCCCTGAGAACCGGTTCGGTTCGGGGTTTTGGGGTTCGCGAACTGGACCATGAACCAGGCGCTCAATATTTTTGACTCTGCGAACTTGAACCCGAACCGGACCACTTTTTCGAAAAAATAGGTTCGGTTCACAAAATTAAGTAGTTTGTCCAACGACACAAACAAGGAAATACAGCAATTCCTTGTAATCTGACTGCTATCATTCAAGAAGTTCTCCAATCCTACGACATTTCTCTAGGTCAGATTTATACTATCACCGTCGATAATGAATCGAATACGAATCAAAAGCATTTCTTGATTTAGACGATGACCAAGTTACCTCTGTAGATTCTATGGAGTACTCTATAATTACAGTTCGTGAAAGGCCTGGGATAACAACTAAACACTCAGCACAGGTCCTGAGGATGATCTGTCGTCTTGCTGGGGAACAAGCAGCGTGCAAATATTGGTAGGGAATAGTCCCAAGGAGACACTTAAGCCAAATTGATGAGGTGGCCCGCGGGACGCCTTCCATGGACCCAGAGGTCAAAGGGATGTCATTGGTTAAGGCGTCTTCTGAGCCTGTTTGAGCCAATTCAGAGGCAAGGTTAATGGAGTGGGCCACCAGTCGGTAATGATACCTGCTGGTATGCATATTGACTTGGGCGCATAGTGGCAAAATATCCAAATCGCTACATAAAGTTGTATGCCTCACATACCAAGAAGCATCCGCGATGCACTGGAGTACTCGGCTTATAGAAGATTCATGTTTCTTGAACCCCGGGATCCCCCAGGTCCACGAAGGCATGATAATAGACTTGTAATCAAGAATTTTGCATCGCAACGAAAGTCCGCTACGAGGCTAGAGAAGCCAATCTAGAAATTCTTAATGCGAGTTTTCAAAATTCAACTTTAAATGACTCAACGTTCGATTGCGATGATTATGAAAGCAAAAGACAACAATAAACAAATGTGAAATATGAAATCTGTAAATTATGTTATAGATTCCTTCGAAATTTTTCCAAGAGAACATACATCGACAAATGTTCTAAAATTTTGGGAAAGGTCAAAAAACAAGAACTTGGAAAATATTGCCTTAACTTTACTGGCTTTTCAACATTTAAGTCTGATCTTTCTAATCTAAGAGCTAGTATAGATGAATATCTCCTTGAAGATATCACTTTTATTAACTTAAACGAAGGCTGTTCTCAAAAGTTGTGTCAGCTTATGAATTTGATAATTAAAATTACATTGTTGTAATAAAGAATATTATTTAAAAAAATAAGTATTAATCAATCGAAACTATTCTTTTAGTTCAAGCGAACCAAGTTTCGAACCAAAACCTTGGGTTCACGGGTTCCAGGAACCGGTCCGCGAACCGAACCTCAGACTTTACAACGGGTTCGAACCACCGGACCGAACCTTCTGCAAAATTTGAGAGGTTTGCAGCCTTGAAAATAACAATGTTGTCTCTTATAATTTTTAAACTTCGAATAGTATTTAAATAAAATCAACGCCGACATTTTATAAATGAAACAAATATATGATAATAGGCAACACTGCGTATGTGTTATTCACATAAACTTTAGAGCCTATTCGCGCTAGTTAAAACTCGACTTTATTTTACTTTTGTTTATGTTTACGCTTATTATACACCAAAAAGCATCGGACAGGGAGATGAGATCATGACCTTAAAAATTTCATAATCTGGAGTTCCAATCTAACGTATAGACATCGGATTTTATGCACTTTTTAAATGAAGGTTGATTGAGGTGAAAATTTAGAATTATGCTAATTTAATAACCCACTTTCCAATGGAAACTGCGTATTCAATATATGCAAATTTTGCATACGCAAAATATGCAAACAAATATGCAAAATATGTAATTGTACAAAAAATGTAAAAGAATTGCGAAATTTACAAAAATGATCATTCTTGAGCTTAGATTATTATAAATAATATATAGACGGTTAAATAGAAGTTGTAGACCGAGCAAATGAAAAAAGTTAAAAGTTCTAAAATATTGGGAAATTTCTAAATTGTTCATTAATTTCTGATTTTTATGAAGATTTTATGGACGGCTAGAGTACACGGGTAAATAAAGGAGATGTGGAACAAATGATCAAAAAAATCGCGAAATTTCAAAATTTGCCAATTTTTCAAAGGACCTAAGATAACTATGAAGGTTGGATAGATGGCAATTGAAGACGCGTATATAAGAAGCTTAGACCAAAAACCGCGAAATTTGTATTTACGAAAGCGCAGGCGTTGGTAAATAAGAGGCATGAATTGAACTGGTCAAAATTTGCCAATTTTTCATATGACCAAAGATTATATGAAGACTTAATAGACGGCAATAGTAGACGGGTAAATATAGGAAGTGCAGATCGAACTGTTAAAAAAATCGCGAAATTTTTAAAATTATTATTTCGAGTTTTGATTTTTCGCGAAATTTGCAACATTTTTTGAGTTTTGGGAATCATTAAGATGTGATAGATGGCAATTGTGGACGCGTAAATGGTTAACTCAAACGGTTCAAAAAGTTGCGAAATTTATAATGTCAAGATCAAGCGGACCAAAAATCCGAATATATACAAAATTTTATGATTAGTTCAGATTATCATGAAGATTTAATAGTTGGCAATTAAAGACGGGTAAATAGAAGGTGTCAGTCAATCGGTTTAAAGAAATGTTAACATTTGCGAAATTCTTATATGAGTTTAGATTGACACGAAGACGGGTATATCGACGGGTAAATAGGAAGTGAAGATCATACGAACCAAAAACTCGTGAAATTGGATAAAAAATTTAACGAGTTTAGATTATCATTAAGATTTGATAGATGGCAATTGTCTATTAAGCTCCATTTCTTCGTATTGTGTTTAAAATTGTAAATGGGGCGCAGGGTGACTGGTATGTTAATATGTATTGCAAAACAGTTTGATGGCAAATCTCTTAGCCATTTTTGAATTAAAATGTGTTTTTATCACTCATTTTCGGCATTTGAATTGATTACAAGTTGAATTGGTGACGTTGATTTACAAGTTCAAACAGTTTTTCAACAAAATCAGAAAACTGTTAGCACTGAAACATTATGTAATTTCATAAAAAAAGTTTTTTTTTGCATATTTTGCATATTTTTTTATGCAAATATGCAATTTATGCAAAATTGTTTTTAGCGGACTTAGATCATTGATCAATAAAAATAAGATGTGTGCAATCAGAACTAAAATCGGACATGCAAATATGCAAAATCCAATGTCTACTAATGTACATAGAAGGTGAACCAAGCTCTTCATTTTCATTGGTAGAGAACATATGAATGAGGCTCATTCGGGTATTGATTAACGTTTTTAATAGCTTCGTAAATATAATTTTTTACCAACCTAAGACATTCCAACGGGTTCGAACCTCCGGACCGAACCTTCTACAGAATTTAAACCCGTATGATGAACCCCAACCGTGCATTTTTAATCTGCAGTGAACTATTAAACCGAACCAGTTCAAAACGAATAATTTAAAAAACAGCTGATTTTTGGAACTCAAAATTTCGTAATAGTTTTTTGAATATTTAAGATGGATAAACTACCCATAGGAGGTTTGCACTAAACCTCAGGGAACTCAGGGAGAATTTTGAAGCTAAACTTCTTTCGACCCATTGATCCTTGATCCTTGGCAAATTTTAACCGTGTACAAAACTAACCACATTTTCATATGTATGTACCTTGAATGCGTTGGCGGAACCTGCTTGCCTACCCTACACCAACCACCTTACTCCAACTCGTACCTCGCTCTACAATATCTGTCTGTGTCTGTGTTTGTGTTTGTGTGTGTGTCTTGTGTGTTATGTTACCTGTTTTAAGTCCCTGACTATATACTACTACTACCCTCCATTACCAGATGCAATATCGCGGCATGATGGCCACCGCCTTTGGCATTGCACGTGAGGAGGGCGCCGTCAAGTTGTGGCAGGGCGTGACACCGGCGCTCTACAGACACGTCGTCTATAGGTGGGCAAACCAAAAAAAAAAACAAACAAAATTATCAATTACATCCATTGTATATCCACATCACTTGCCTGGCATCCTAGACTACTAGCCGCAGCCTTGGCCCACTAGCAAGTTCTAATCCGAATCCGAATTCATATCCCCCTCCCCCCCATATTGACAGTGGCGTGCGCATCTGCAGCTATGACCTGATGCGCAAGGAGTTCACCCAGAACGGCACCCAGCCGCTGCCTGTATGGAAATCGGCTCTATGCGGCGTGACAGCCGGTGCGGTGGCCCAGTGGCTAGCCTCCCCGGCTGATCTGGTTAAGGTACAAATCCAAATGGAGGGACGACGACGTCTGATGGGCGAACCGCCGCGTGTAAATAGTGCAGGACACGCCTTCCGGCAGATTGTGCAGCGCGGCGGCGTAAAGGGTCTATGGAAGGGCAGCATACCGAATGTACAGCGAGCGGCTTTGGTGAATCTGGGCGATCTGACCACCTATGATACTATCAAGCATCTGATAATGGATCGCCTGCAGATGCCCGACTGTCATACGGTGCATGTGTTGGCCTCGATTTGTGCGGGCTTTGTGGCGGCCATAATGGGCACACCGGCGGATGTGGTCAAGACGAGAATTATGAATCAACCCACCGATGAGCTGGGACGGTAAGTAGCCATCAAGTTATAAGCTTTGTGCCTCAACTAATTGACCAACCTTTGCAGCGGCTTACTCTATCGTGGAGCTGTGGACTGTCTGCGTCAGACGGTGGCCAAGGAGGGTTTTGTGGCCCTGTATAAAGGATTTCTGCCCTGCTGGATAAGAATGGCACCCTGGTCGTTGACTTTTTGGCTTTCCTTTGAGCAGATACGCAAAATGATAGGAGCCTCGGGCTATTAAGAGAGAGAGAGAGAGAAAGAGAGATGTAACTCAACACAAGTGCTATTATAACGGTATCCTCCTAACTAACTTTGTCCCCCTCCCTTCTAAGCAACTGTAGGTAGAAGGTTCACTTTTAGTTTGTCCAGCAAAAAGAACAACTTCCTTTCTTTTATAGTTTTTTATTTTGTTATTGTTGTTCCCTTTGTAAAGGAAGGGAGAGAGAAAAAGTTTAAATAAAAAATTGTTACAATTATTTTTGAAGCTAAATTTTAAGTGAACCGTTTTAAATCCCTTAACTTCAAGCAGCTACCCAAAACTGACAGAACCTTCAAGGATACCCTGACAAATGTTGATTTGTATCGCTGCTACCGTCTTGATTCGTAGAGAGAGACCGACCCGAGTTTATCTGAAATAGGAGATATCCTAAACAAGCGGGCAGCAGACTACTTGGAGCTGCTCAAAGAACACCCAAAACACCCTAGTCAGATGCCCACTTAGACGAGGCAGAAAAACAGGTGTAAGGATTAAAAAAACGCCTTAACAGAGATCCTCTTATGTAAGGTTAAGTAGTTAACAAGGAAGAGAGGGTACAAATTATCTTATAAGCATATGCGCTTATATGACAGTAACTGTTCCTAGAAACTTATGTACCTGTATCTAATTACAAAATTAACCACTTTTTTTCTTAAATTTTTAAGTTCAAGATTCTTTTCAAGATCCCATCCAAAAAACTTGAAATCTTGTAAATTCCTTTTGAAAATCGGTCATGTCGATTCACACCTCCTCGTTGGTGACCCTTGATTGTTGTTCTTGTTGTTGTAACGGCAAGGTCGACTTTTTGTACAAAGTATTAAAAGAAAGAAAGAATAGGTTAGAAAGAAAAGTAAATGTTGAGGTAGAGACCCACGTCCAGTTCGAGGAAAGAAGCAGCCTCAAATGGGTGGGTCCAGAGTGTAATGGGAGTGAGTGTGAATTAAACAGATGTAGTGTGCCGTGGGGGCTATTGTTGCATTTGGCACATGTGTAGGTGACCTCTGGGTTACTCCGCGCCAGGTAGCTGTTCAACTGTCTACTCTTTGCAAATTGCAGTTGAGCAAGCGTTGATCTTGTCGTCCTGGGCAGTGTTTTTTCGCTAGGATCAATAGGTGTTGTAGTGCTGCTACTGTGCTATCAACCATGCATGTATGTGCATCGTTGCGTGCCGCGGTGCATTCTTCCTCAGCTGCTGATGCTGCTGGCTAACGTGAGCGTAGAACCGTTGGTGAGTCATGCTTGGTATCCACCACCTAAAAAATTTCCACCAATGAAAACTGCCTCGTTTACGGACGACGCAAAGGACCACGTTTTAAGAATGTGTGATGGATTAATTAGCCAATGCACCCAAAAAGTTCTACTACAGCCGACATGCTACCAACCCCCGATTTTGGTAGCATTTCAGCGAAAAACTACGTCGCTCTGTTGCCATCTTTACACCAGTTGACTAGTGACTAGCCGCACTCAGCTTAATATTTTGCGAATAAGGACTGGTTCGGTTCATTAAATGTATTTTGGAGCCAACTGATGGTTTCGTTTCGGTTCAGTGTTTCACTCTTAATTTATTATATACTAGCTGAACTTCGCCAGCAACTTCGTCCGCCTAGATTTTTAGAAATTGTAGAAACAGTGTTGTTGGATAATAATATAATTGACTTCATTTTATCTTGTAGACAGTTTCAAGTTCACAGCTGGTAAAAATAAATACAAATTTGGTCTGTACACATGTTAAATTTGATCCCATACCGTCCTAAGGGACCCAACCAATTTTTCTACGCGCTCGGAAACTCCTTTCCCTAATCCCTTCCTGTCAAGTGGATGCTGAAAATATACCTCTCCTGAACAACTACATTGTGAACTTCGGTTATTTCTAGTAAATATATGAGGATTGTGCATTTCACAGCAGCATCAGCACTGCTTGTCTATAATTGGGAACGTATAGAATCCTAAGTCTTTTTCAAAATATGAAGAGACAATATTTATTGATAAAAGTGCGACATAAGTTCCGTCTCGTTGAACCACGATCAAAACAAAAAAAGAGTGTGTTTCATGGTAAAATTTGCTCATGCATATACCCAGCAAACAATATGTGCGTTTTCTGACACTCTTCTGAAACTTTTTTATGAGCATTCACCGTCATAATGTGCACAAAAAAGTGTCTGGAATGAGCGTTTTTATCTAAGAAAACGGTCGCACTTAATGTGGAAGTTTTCTGATTCTAATCGGACTCTGTTCTGACACAGATATAAGTGCTTTCACCAATGAAGCACATAAAAACCTCATAAATGACACATAGAAGTTACTTTTCTAGGCACTTAAATGGTGTCTGAATCGCCCCCTCAAAGGCTCTTTTTCAGACCCATATTGGAGTGCTACTCCGAAAATGCTCAGACATAAATGATTTTTATGAGCCGGTACTTAGAGAGCACCGAAAACCCTCAAACTTATGTGGTTACTCTAAAAACGCTCTTAAGCTCGGCTCTTTTCAGACACATAATTTGGAGCGCTCCTAACTTGGCTTGTTGGGTATATGTCTAAATCTGCAACTGCTTTGTTTTTATACCCTTGCAAAGGGTACTATAATTTTGCCCAGAAGTTTGCAACGCATAGAAATATTCATTTCCGACCCCATAAACTATGTATATTCTTGATCAGGGCGACGAGCTGAGTCGATTGAGCTTTGTCCGTCCGTCTGTCTGTCCGTCTGTTTCTACGCAAACTAGTCTCTCAGTTTTAAAGCTATCGAACTGAAATTTTGCACAGAATCTTCTTTTTACTGCACGCTGCTAATATGTAGGAACCGACAGGATCGGATGACTATATCTTATAGCTGCCATAGGAACCATCGGTCAAAAAATGGGTCTTAGTGAGGAAAACTTTTTTGTTTTCAATGTTAGCGGCCTTAAACTCGTTCATTATTAATATTATATGCTTTCAAACAGATTTGTATATTTTGGTCAAGATCGGATGACTATATCTTTAGGCTGTCATAGGAACCATCGGTCGGAAAATGGCTCTTAGTAAGAAAAACTTGTTTTCAATGCTAGCGTCATAAAACTCGGCTATTATTAATATTAGATGTATTCAAACAGATTTGCAAATTTTGGTCAAAATCGGATGACTATATCTTAAAGCTGCCGTAGGATCGATCGGTCGGAAAATGGGTCTTAGTGAAAAAAACTTTTTTGTTTTCAAGTAAATCTTTCTTAAACTCGGCGATTGTTAATTTGATATGTTTTCAAAAAGATTCCGCGAAATTTGGTCGAAATCAGATGTTTATCTGTCGAAAAATGGGTTTTAGTTAAATTTTTTTTTGATTTTTATGTAAGCGTTCTTAAACTCTGACATTTAAGAAAAAGCATTTGCAAGGGTATAAAAACTTCGGCACAGACGTTAGCTTTTTTGTTTTACACAGACACATACTACAATTCTGTTTGTGTGACGTTTGCGTTTGCTCTTTCGCACACACTCCCGCTCCCGGCTTATGCGCTCTTTCTGTCTCTCTTGCTCTGACTGCAATTGTTGCCACTTAGACATATTTTTAATGCTGGTAGAGTATTGGGTCCGAATTTTGATTTGCTTATAAGTTGCGTTTGTTCACAACTGTAAACTGTACAATGCATAAGTTGTCTACAGTTGTGGACAAACGCAATTTTTCGGACCTAGAGCCAGCCAACTCACTAATGAAATAGAAAAACAGTAAATGATTTTGGCAAACGGATTTTTGTATTGAATAGATGACAAATGAAATTAACTAAACATATTTTTGTTGTTGTAGCGTACAACAAAGTAGGGCAAAAAAAAGACCGAAGTTTATATACCCTTGCAGCTTGTATAATTTATATAAATTATGGTTTTTCAATGATTTTCGTCGAACTTTCTTAGCTGAGTTATTTCCATTTTCCACTTTGACCATTTGCTTGCCAATTTGTTATATGGCAGCTATACGATATATTCATCAGATATTGACCAAACTCCCCAAAACAGTGTGGGAACCGATAATATTCATAACTGGAAAGTAAAATGACGCTACCATTGAAAACAAAAAAGTTTTTCTCACTAGAACGACTTTTTCAACCGATCGTTCCTATGGCAACTATATGCTATAGTCATCTGATTTGGATCAAACCTGGCTGAATTGTGTGGTAGCATATAATATTGATCAATAGCATTAAAAACAAAAAAGTTTTTCCTACTAAGACTTTTTTTCAGAACTATATTTTGTATGGCAGCTTCATGATTTTCATGAAACTTAGTGAAATTATGTAAGAGCATAGAAAACTTATAATTATGAGGTTTGGGGACGTTTGCGTTGAAGACAAAAAAGTTTATCTCATTTTTCTACTTTTCGACCGATGGTTCCTAAGCCAGCTAAATGCTATAGTGCAGCGTCTTTGTACCAAAAGACTTCGTGCAAAGTTTGGTTAAGATAGCTTAAAAACTGACGGAGGAGATAGCATAGAAACAGACGGACGGGCAGACGGACAAGAATATATATACTTTATGTGGTCGGAGATAACTTCCTTCTATGCGCTACAAACATCTGGACAATTTTAATATACCCTCTACAAAGGTATAAAAATGTGATCAGAAACGGCTTATCCGAAATGGATGAAATAAAACCAAGTAAGAAAGTCAAGCAAGTAAGGGTGGCCGCCAATGAAATTTACTATACTATAATGTAATTACTTGTTTTTGTTTAATTGGTTTCACTAAATCATACAGAAATTTTTTGTTCAAAATAGGCAATTTTACTGTTCGACTAACAGCGACGTAAAATGGTTTAAAATATAACATTGTTGAAATCAAATTTTTCTTTAATATAATCTTATTGATTCATGTACTTAAAAAAACAAACTAAATATTTAATTTTTCAATGTTCTATCATAAAATAATATTCATTTTATTTAATTTTAAATATCGTATGTATAAAAAACTAGTTTTTAGCGAAATATTCATTTTTTTCCACAAAAATAGTTATGAGTTTAGTTCAATAAGTTGACAATTGTTGCACATCTGTAGATTGGTAGCGATGTTGCCAGCCACCGCATCCAAAAGTAGAAAAATCGCTCTCCTGTAAAATATGATTTTTGGCACATACGATGATTTCGCTCACAGCGGTCAATATATACTTTATAGGGTCGGAAATGATTCCTTCTGCATGTTACATACTTTTGCACAAACTTAATATCCTAGCTGTTAAATAATGATTACTAATCGTAACCATTAGATATTTGATTATTTTTTTATAGTCAAAATAGCCATAGCCGATAGGAGTAATGTTATCTACAAGATACCATGCAATGGAAATGCTGATAACAGTAGCAACAAATTGTACATTGGTACAACAAACTCAAAATTAAAAACAAGCATATCCCAACATAGATCGGACTACAAATTCAGGCATCAAACAATCATACAAAAATTGGCGCTCGCGACACACTGTATGGATAGTGGACACTCGCCGAATTTTGAAGCAACAACAATCCTACAGCAAGAAAAGCACTACAGCAAACGCTTCACTATAGAGATGCTACATATAATTGACACACCAACAGACAAGAGACTTAACTACACGGAAAACTGTGCTTACCTATACAGACACTGACTGACAAATAACACTGTGACACATTTTTAAACTCAAAAAAGTTGATAGCGTCGGAACCAAAAAATTCTGAAAGGGTATGATGGTAGTATAGAAACCCTGTCTGGGTTTAGTCTGATTAGCTGCCGTTTTCTTTTTATTGCATTTTGAACTTTTCAGCTTCGGAGGAAAAAAGATTTAAAAAAGAGCCAACAAGACAACATAAGTCTTGAGAAGTCTGAATATGTATTGGTCTCTATGTCAAAATACTAAAATAACAACTTGATCTTATCAAAATGACTAATTCGAGAATACTTAAAGAAATAACTCTTCTTATCTGTAAAAAATTTCTACTTTACGAACGAGCACTTTATTAACATATCGTTAATGGCCGATTTCTAAATTTATTTCCAATATAGCTGATATTTGCCAGATAAACTTAGAATTTACTCTGTTACTTGAGAGTTTATGTGACGGTTAGTACTTTGTAAAAGATGTGAAATCGGCCCTTACAGGTAATAATTGCCGATTGAAAACACACTTCTGCTTTTATTCTTTATTGCCACAGATTTCATTACATTAGAAAAACTAAACAGTCAATCGTTTCTCTCTGAGATCAGTTACTTCTCTATAAAATAATAATAATAAATAATAAATTTATTTAAAACCAATTATACACATGCTTTATACAAAAAATTTCAAAAGAATATATAACATACAAAAAATTTCAAAAGAAAATATAACATATCTAATTGCTAGAGGTTTTAAATAGTACTCGACGATGACTATATGTCGTCAGTCGGAGAATTCGCTTCTATTACTTTGTAGAGTTTTGTTTTATTTTATTTGAGGGTTGCCTAGATACCATACAAAAAGTCTTACTACACCCTGCTTCCCCGCTCGTCGCAAGATACAGGATCGTTGGGACCTAGTGTCGGATTAGGGGCCCACCAAATTTCTTTAGTTTATATTATTTGTGTTGTTGTGTTTTAAAAATATTCCGCCAAAATCCGTTTCCTATACTGGGTGGCCTGTTGCAGAAACTCTACTAAGCCCTTTCAATTAGTGTCGCTCGCATCATTTAAAATGTCTCTAATCTGAGTTGGGCTTAAGACAGGTTGGCTAAAACATAAAATTCTGTGCTCTCGTAGTATTGGACATCTACCCAGAAAATGATTTATGTCCTCTACCTCATTTGTGTTGCACAATTCGCATTTATTAGTTGGTCCTGTAATGAATCTGTTTCCATTTAAGAGTATCATGTCACTTCTTGCCTTAATAAACCATGACACTGCCCGGGTATCTACTTGTGCATATTTTTTGCCGACGGTATGGTCAAGTTCTCGGTAAATTCTCCATTCGCTTCTTAATTTTTGCTGCACGAGTTCTGTAAGTCTGTGTCTCTTAAGCTCCGCTAATAGTGCAATGCGATTGACATTCCATAAGGTCTCGTTGCCCCAGTTCCACTCTATGTTATGCAATGAGCTCAGTGTGAATAGCTCTTTTGCCCAGAATACATTTTTATCCAATACCAACTGCGACAGGATTCGTGGCAACCTATGGCTATCATATATAAACAGAGTTTTGTAGATATACCGAAGGTGCTGGTCCAGCATGTAGAATCTGCTACCGTATCTATCCGTATCTAGAGCAAGTGAATAGTGTGGCGTTGTTTGTGGCAGGTTATAGATACGCTTAATGAAAAAGGCTTCCAGCTTATCCACTTCCTCATGTTGGCCATAGCCCCAGACTTGCGCTCCGTAAGCTTGTATTGCCCTACACACGGCTTCATAAATTTTCTACTTCATTTCAGCCTAGACATTGTTTTTGGCGAGAAGGTTCTTCCAGGTTATGTTGTCTCTATATTTTTATGTATTTTACAGACCAGGCATAATGTGGCTCTGTACTTGTACTCTGCTCCTTGCAAAGTATTATATTTGAAACTGAATCAAATTCGTGTTTTGCAACAATTTGTCGAACCAGCTCCAAGTAAAACTCACGCACCTTATTCTTTACTTATAAAATGGTGGATTTTCTTATCCAATATATGGATAGCAAATAAATTGTGTCTAAGTACCAAATTATATCTGTAAGAGTGTGTAACAAAGTTTTTGCAACAATTTCCAATATATTGAAGGGTTGGTGGTGATTCTAGATGATTTTGGTGTGTTGAACACGAATCTGTTTTCAAAAATGGTCCATCCCGTCTAGATTATCCTTATTTTGGGATTAAAGTAACTTAGAATGCCTATTTTGAACTTTTTTAGGGGCGTTTTGTAAAGGAACTTACTTTTGTTTTGACTCTCTTTAATAATATGGAACGGTACTATTTCTTAGCTTTAAAATAAATTATCCCAAACAATTCTACGATTTTCTTAAATATATCTGGTCTTACTTCGCTGAATTTATGGAATTTTTTTCATTTATACGTCTTTTTCGGGCTCCATGCAAAAGAGCCAACTACAACAAAAATGTGCCAGTGCACCAACAGGAAAAAAAACACAATTTTTGGTGCAAAAACACCAATTGTGGCAAGCGTGGTAGGACTAACGATTCCATATCTCGTAAACTATATTGAATTTCAATTTTAAATCTTCAACAAAGTTGTTGCTCTTGGTTTGACCTACAAAACATTTCTTTGTAGCAAATCCAAAAACTTATATCTTCATACTCAAAATTACAAAAGTTGGCCAAAAAATCCAAGTTTTGAGCACTTTTCTACAGTTTTTCAACTTCATCTTGAAACCCGGTTCAGATTTGGCCAAAGAATTCAGCACAAAGTTGTAGCTTAGACCAAAATAAACCAACCGTAAGAACGAACCAACTTCATTTAGTTACTCTTTCATATAGTTATAGGCCCAAAAGCACGTACAACTGTCAAAAAAACTCGAAAAAAGTAAAAAATTTCAATTTTTTTTAATTACAGTTTTTAAGTTATGTTTTCTTACTATTTTCTTGATTTAATACAAAACTATCGAAATTTTTGACTGTATCGGCCAATTGGTACCAAAAATTGCCATTTTTCGAGATTTGGTTCCAATTCTACATGCGTAAGGGCCCGTAACTATATGAAGGACCAATCGAATGAAGTTGGGATGTTCCAATCGTTTGTTTATTTATGTCCAAGTTACGTTTTTGTACTGTATTGCTTAGTTAAATTCGTTACAGTTTTCAAGACAAAGTTGAAAAATAGTACAAAATGAGGGGAAAACATGATGATTTTAAGACATTTTTGTAATTTTGAGTATAAAGATGTGACTTTTTTTAGTTGCTACTTAAGAATGTTTTGTAAGCCAAGCCAAGAGCAACGACTTCCTCTAAGTCGTCAAAGCGAAATTCCAAATAGTTCACGAATCCCAATCAGAAGCTGAAAACTTGAAAATCCAATAAAAAGAAAACGCCAGCTAACCAGGCCAAACCCAGCGAAGGTTTTTGTACTATCATATTACCCTTTTAGATTTTTTTGGTCTCGACTCTATCAACTTTTTAGTGTTGCACATTGTAATAGATCAGTATCCAAACTCCACGCCGAACGGAGCAGACGTGTAAAATAATGCATGTTAAAAATCTCTTTTTTGTTTTGATCGAATCAATGTTAAAATGTAATTGGTAAATTGTTTTAGTAGTGTCCCTGAAGATGGTTGCCGAGGAGCAACCGAAATATATTGAAAAACATCATACATATAATATTTGTGTTTTACTTGACCTAGAGCTTGAAAACTTTAAGGACATCAATGAGTGGTCGAAACTCAAGTGAAAAGTCTTAAAGGAATCAATTTTCACAGTTCCTTACAAAAGATATTTAAAAATTGTCAGGGTATCAATTGGTTTTTACAAGTCATCAATTAATGGTACAAATACAGCAATTACATACTTTATGCTTTAATTAATGTAAACTTACAATTTGTATTTCCAAATTCTTGTGCCGTCTGGGAGCTTCGCTTGGGCCCTGTGTGAAGGTTTCGAAAAAAAATTACAACTAAACTTAAAATTTTGCTTGAGGAAATTGTTATTTTATTTTAAGTTTAAACAGTTGAGTTTGTATGTGATGTGTGGTTGTGTGTGTAAAAAAAAAAATGAAATTTTAGTTGGGCTATTTTTATAGGTCATCATCATCGCCTCGAAGGATATCCTCAGCGATAATCAAAAGGCAGTTTTCCTCATCCAACAGCAAAGTATTATCAATTTCCTGAGTGGCTGTAGGGAGACACCAAGGGCACCAAGGGAGGCATCTGCATCTCAGGCATAGAGTTGGTGGTGTGCTCTACTGCCTTACCTTGAGCATTGGGTTTAGCATCTTCATCATTGGGAGCTTCCTCAATTGGCTCTTCCATCTTAATATGGCGTGTGTCCACCTGCGTATTCACCTTCTTCTCCGGCAGGTTAATACTCAAAGTATCGCTAATTATCAACCGACCGTCATAACCGGAAGGACGCAAAATTGCCTGAAGTTGTTTCCAATCGGTCTTAGCTACACGATTCCCCGATAAATTTAGCGTACGGATATTCCAATTGCTAAGATAGTTCAATTCTGCCACATCTTGAATGCAGTTGGAACTCAAATCTAGATATTCCAATTTGGGTAATACTGCCGACAGTCTTCCGAAAGCGCTTAACGAGCTCAAGCAATTATTTTTAATGCTTATTATTGCCACCAAGGGCAGCTCGCGACATATCAGTTCCAAGACACACTCCAGAAACTTCACCTCATGAAGAGGATAAATTTTCCCAGCCAATTCCGCGTTCGCATGGAAACGTTCCAGATTAAGGCGCTTCTCGACACCATCATATTGTGCCAATAACGTAACCTTTAAGGCTTCAACCAATTCCGCAGTTATTGGCTTATCCACGACCGATCTGGGTAGACCCATCACTACGTGCATGCCGATTCTTTTGCCAGTGTAGAGAATAGACAATTTGTTACTCAGACGTTTCATATGATTGGCAACCAACATATTATCCACCAGGAACTGTCCACGTCCATCTTCCTCTCCGTAGCGTTTGAAGTCAAACATCTCCACTTTTAGGGGTATCAGCAACCATTCGACGGCCAGCAAAATGGAATAGTTACTAACCCCCTCGCAGTTGGATAGATACACGGTGGACCAGCCAGTGATTTTTTTTGGTTCGGGCTCCTGTCTACTTATGGTGTCCAGAACAGGTCCCACATCCTGATCAGCAAAGCTACGCGTGTCGCCTATTAGATTGCGCACACACTCTAAATTTAGCATCAAAGCCAAGTTTTTCTTGACGTCATCCATAGGCGTTTGCGCTGCAGTCGCCTTCATGTGACGACGATTGGTGCGAGAGAAATTGTTCTCCTTGGTGTTTCCAAGAACTTTCATTGTTGCTTTTTCTTGTTAAAATTTTTATGACTAAAATCAATTGCGCAGCTTTTTTTTTTTACGTCTGCTTCTGACAAGTGATTTTGGGAAAAGGAAAGAAAAAAGGAAATGGTGCTCGAAGTGTTGGTAAACGTTACAGACCTTTCACTTTGGGGTCACACTGGCCTGGTGGCAATAATTAGGATATTTAAATTAATGGGATTTTTTGCAAAAAGCAGGAAAAACGTGAACAAGAAAACTTGATTCCCTAAACATTTGTAAGTAATAAGCATCCCTTTATATCCCTTTACAACGTGAATTTGTTCAAATACATGAATTCATGTAAGGCTGGGTTACATAGCGTCACACTGTGACATTGTTGTCTGTGACTCTCTGTGACAAAAGTACCCAGAAGTCAAAAGTGTTTACATTGGTGTCACAGAAATTGCATGTCACAGGGCGATTTTCTAAAAATTGGTGCGGAAATGGCACTTTTTAGGGCGAGTTGTTTTTTGAAATTTAAAATTCCTGGTAAACTGCATATAGAAACAAGTAAGACGTTCAAGTGGCCCATGCGACACCAAGCCGAAGCTTGTTACGCGTGAACCCCAGGCAAAATAGCAGCCGCCCAGCTGACCGAGAGGCGCAGTCACTAACGTGTGGCACGAAATCGTGAAGGAAGAACATAAAGTAATGTTAACTACGGGTTAAATAAGTTAAAATATAAATTTTTATAGAGTTTATTGTAATCAGAACTGAGGACACGGTGCAAGGTATAGTTTGTATTACAACGATATAGTGATAGGGGGATAAAATTACGAGTAGGTCTAATAGGAACATTGAGGTTAATTTGGCCAACCAACTCAGACGAGTCGATTTAACTATTAATTAGTCCATGTAAAAAGATTACTCCAAGCATAACTCTACGGTTAATAAGGAAGGGAAGGTTAATCAAAAGAAGTCTACTAGAGTATGATGATAAACGGACCTCAGGATTTCAGCCCAAACCACGAAGAGCAAACAATAAAAACTGTTTTTGCATAGATTCATTTCTATCTTGATGGGTCGAATATTGCGGAGACCACACACATGATCCATACTCGCTAATCGGACGGACAAGAGAAGTGCACAAAATCTTCGTCGTATACGGATCATCAAATTCCTTCGACCAGCGCTTAATAAACCCAAGAACACTCCTGGCCCTACAAACAATAGCAGTAACATGAGAGTCAAATTTATGTCGGTGTTCAAGAATTACCCCTAGATCATTTACCTCATTGGCTGTATCGTTTAAGCACTCTAGTGGGACATTATCAAGCATATAAGTGAAGAATTGTTGCAAGCTTCTGTAAAATGTCATAACCTTACACTTGGAACTGTTAAGGTTTAATAGACTATCTTTACACCAAGACTGAAATGCATCCAAGTCAGATGGCAAATTATAGCGGGAAACCAAACTTTCGACAAAAATGGTCGAATTCGAATTTGTTAAATGTGCTGTTGCATCAAATTGATTGGGTGAATCAGATTAAAAAGTTTTAATTCAAATTCGTCGAGTAGAGAGTAAGTAGAAACTCAAGATTTGACACGGATTACTTTGAACATGTGAAAAATTCGACTTAAGTGAAAATCAGAACATGGCAGTATATGTTAATCATAGTTTCATATCATCGGCGTACATAAGCACACAAGAGTGAGTCAAGACTGACGGAAGATCATTTATGAAGAGAGTAAAAAGCAATGGACCCAAGTGACTAACTTTGGGCTACTCCAGAGGTAATCTGGACTAGTTTCGAATATGAATTACAAAATAGAACTAATTGTGTTCTAGAACTTAGGTAATCAGAGATCCAACTAAGAAAATGTGTTCCGGTTCAAAGTTGGACGAAACTTTAAAACAAAGGCCCATGGTTGCAAAATTATTTGCTCAAAACGTGATTCATTATAAACGACACGAAAACGACTCGGAAAATGACTAGAAAATGAGTCGAAACTGATCAGAAAAACGGGGTATAAGCGACTCTTCGTGAAGAGTCGCGACTGGGGTACCATTTTCTCCCAAAGTATCATTTATGATTAGAAATCAGACTGAGAACTCGAAAAAGACTCGAATGTGATTAGAAATTTCATAAAATGCTGGCTGGGACTATACACTACCCTTAAAGCAATTGTTTAGATTCACATGCAGCTTAGATTCTGGTGGTAAACTGTTAATCTGTCATGGAAACCAGCATCTTTTTAATTTCGATAAGGAATTGATGAATTTTGTACTGGAAACCGGTTTTAAGTCAAAAACTTTTTACGAAAGCGTGTGCGATTTTTCCACACACATGAAATAATTGCTACTAAAGGCTGGATTTCAGATGACATAAAAATTTATTTTGGCACAATACTTCACACAAATAAGACTGCTGTGTAATACCATTCAGATTTCAAAACATTTCAAAAGTGTTTCTATTCATGTGAAGTTTGATATAAAAATTTTTTTTCGTGCGTTCTGGAAATAGGGCAGCTTTCGGATTGGATTAAAAGAAAAAAAAAACATAAAATTCAGAAAAATGTATGAAATCTTTATTTGAGCCGATAGAACGGTCTTAATAATTTAATGTTTAAAGCTGATTCTATGTAAATGTCATATCAGCTCTTCCATTTTGGGCAAAAAAAAGTTTGTAATCATCGCATGGTAGCGCTCTCTCCACAGTACACCGTTACACCGGCCCATAATCCACACCAAACAGTGCATTTTTCGGGATGCATTGACAGTTCTTGCAATGCTTCTGGCTGCTCTTCACACCAAATACGGCCATTCTGGGTTTTGACGTAATCAATGAGCCAAAAATGAGCTTCGTCGCTGAGGACAATTTTTAAAATTTTTCGATTTCTCACGGAGCACGATTTTTGATAATAAAACTCAATGATTTGCAACTGCTGTTTGATTGTTAGTCTATTCATGTTTAAATTATAGACCAAACTGAACATGTTTGACAGTACAGTCTGACCAAAAAGAAAGTTGATAAAAAATAACACTTTATATTAGCTGAAGTTCATAGTAAATACCGACTTAGAGATATCCAAGAAAATGTATCCAACTTCTGAAAAGCATTTAAAGTGTACACTTTAGAAGGAGGCACGTGAAAAGTGAGTTTTTAGAAGAGTCTGATTTAAAGGAATAGAGCGGCATAGTTCAGCTGATGCAGAAATAATTTTTCCAAGGCACTTTAGATGCGCATCAATCGCTTTGAACTAAGTTGTTACGAAAGATGCTAACATCAAATAATACCAAATTTTCAAACACATTATTCATCAAGCGGTTGTACAATTCTTCCTTAAGGTAAGCCAGGGCAGCTTAGAATGCTGTTAGCAGATCCACAGTAGAAGCAGATAAAGTTGAAAACAGTAGCAGCACCAGATGGAGCAGTTTTCATGACAGTATTCAAAGAATTTTGGAACTAAAACACAATTTAAAAAGTGTTAAAAAAACAATTATTTACAAATGCAGAAATTTATTTTTTGCATGAATTGAATAATGTTACTGACATTTTCGCTAAGGCTATTGATATTTAATTTAATTTTTTTATTCGGCTCTAGCCCAGTGCTATAAGATGATACCTGTTTTTAACGCACTAGTCACAACTTTGCAGGGCAAATCCCGTTGTAATTTAAAGTATTACTCAGACTTCAATGCTTGAATAATTTGAAATATTGTGATCAATTGAAAGATGCTCTTAAAAAAAAGTTTTAAACGATTTTCTCTTTTCGAAAACATGACTGCAAGCGACGCAAATCAGCGGTGGGCACGCCCTTGCTCCGAAATTTTTGTCAGACAGTCTCATAATAAAATGCGTCGCAATTAACTAGCTTCGAACACATCCTAGGAGTCAACCCCCCGGACATCCAAGCACGCCTTCTTGCACAAAAGACGGCCCAACGTCTTTGTGCGGCAGGCACCATGGCGCTACAAAAGTTATGGACACAGCATGGTGGGTAGAGTGATCAACAGTAGCACGGACTACATGATCCCAAAAACCAACGTCACAGGTGCATCAGCGTTACTGGGACCAGAAGACTGGCGTACAGGACTGGCCCAGGAAGCAATGCACCTATTCACAGACGGCTCCAAGATGGCCTCAGGAGTCGGAGCCGCTGTATACTGCGATGGGCAGGAATTAAGGCTCTCCTATAAACTGCCAGACCACTGCACCATATGTCAGGCGGAAGTCTTCGCGATGGAAACGAAATGGCTGACAGTATTGCAAAAGCCGGAACCTCACTAAGCCAAGAAGCAACACTAAACATATCTATCTCCGTACAGACGCTATACAGCAAGATGGAGTAGATAGCGAAGAAAGAAGCAGAGGAAAAGTGGAAGAACACAACCGGCTGCAGAATCTCAAAAATCATGTGCAAGACAAGAGACAAAAAACTCACGCACTATATGCTACAGCTCCAAAGAAGAGACTGTAGACTGCTTATAGGCATACTAACTGGTCACTGCCTAGCAGCTGCTCACGCGAAAAAGCTAGGCATTACGACAGCGGACAACTGTAGGAAATGTAAGGAACCTGTAGTCGTCGAAACTCTGGAACACCTCATCTGCAGCTGCCCAGCGATCGCTAAGACAAGATTAAGACATCTGCACTCCCCAAGACTCACCTCTCTTGAAGAGGCGGCAAGGAAGTCTCCCAAACAACTATTGGCATTTGCCAAAATGTCAAACATACTCTTGGATTAAGGTCAATGTGTGACCCCTACAAAGGGCCAGCCGGAACTACCTACCTACCTACCTAACTAGCTTCGAAGTGTGAACCACAAGAAAGTCCATGCGAGTCGCAGCATGGCGCCTGCAAGACGCACACACAGAGGGCGCAACAGGTGCATTTTGCGCGATCGAAACTCGCTGATAACGTTTGTATTTTCTGTTATTGTTGTTGGGCTATTCCCAAACTCAAAACTCGTAACCACCACTGCTTTTGGATGAAAGATTGAATGAAACTTAGAATTGTTTTGTGTATTCTAATATTGAATTGGAAGTCTTAACTTATCTTGCCTATTATAGCAAATCTTTTGAATCTATACCTTAAGTAGTAAAATAATTGTAATGTTTTTTATAAGTATAATACAATAGTTGTACCTTTACCTTTACCTAGATATTGGAAATTCCGGATACCTTTTACCTTTACCTAGGCATATTTTTTGACATTTACCTTGTACCTTTCCAATCACAACTTGTGACCCAAAACTTTTCCATCTAGTAAGCACTGGATCTGAAAATGAATTGTCTCTGGGTTTGGTCCCCAGTTTTTCCTCAGTCAGTAAACAACGTTCGACAGCGTAACAACCAACCAAAAATTGCCAGTGCTTTTGGAAACAATTTTTCGTATAATTTTTTTTTTGTCTCTTTTTTGTCTCAAATTATTGGTTTATACAAATTGAAGGCTTAAGTTCCATTCACCAATATGGCTAGTTCAAATGTGTCCGATTGGGATGAACCCTTGCCCACATCCAGCACCGAGGGGGAGGAAGAGGAGGATCCCAATTATTGCAGTCCCGAGAATCGTAAACGCAGAAAGGCAGAGAATTTGGCCAAATTGCAGACATATGTGCGTCGCATGGCCTATCAGCCGGCCATGCCGCCCAAGGTTAAGCCCACAGATGCGGCCAGGTCTAAGCCGAAGATGCACGTTCTTATGGACAACTATGAACAGTTCAAGCATATCTACGATCCCAAGTTGAGGGCCAAGCGGATCAAGCGTATGCTGGGCAAGTATAATGCCATCACCACAGAGTAAGTAGACTGAAACAAAGTCAATCGGAGGTCTCTAAAGCAAACTTTAGGCAGCTGGAGGAGATCTTGAAAAACAACAAGAACAAAGAGCGACGCAAGGAGGATTTTCTGAAGCGCAAACAGGAGCTGTACTACAACATGTTGACCAAACTGGAGCGCCAGTGTCGCACCCAGTATCTGAATGTGCTGATCAAGAAATTTGCCAAGTTCATTGCTCATTTGGCCACCACTATGCGTATACCACCGCAGCTGGTCGATCCCTATGCCCGCATGCAGCGTGGCATTTTCTGCAACATTTTGCTGGCCATTGGTGTGCAGCCCACCTCACAGTCGGCCATTTATTATACCAGCCAGGATGCCATCGAGTATGATGTGTGCCATCGTTTGGCCCATGCTTTGCTTAGCCTCATCATCAAGGCTTTGGACTCGGCCGCCACACGCGATCCCAATGAGGTGATCAAGCCGGCTGACTTGGACTTTGAGATGGATAATTATATCAAGGATCGACTAATGTGTGCGGCCGAGAAGAAAATCATGAACGAAAGGCGCCGCAAGAAGCAGGCCAGCTCCAGCTTTAATTATGGAGCCTTTGAGAAGTGTGCGCGTCTGGAGTGTGACTAATTGGTAGAGGAATAGGCTGGAGTACAGATATATATAGTTTTGTTTTGGTTTTTAATCAAGCGTTTTTCTTGGGCTGGAGGCTTAGGCAGAGCCATTGCCGTGGCACTTCGTAGCTGTTGGCGGGATTGGCCGTATACTCCTCACAGTAGGGCACATGCCAGGTGTGACCCACCTGGTGGGCACTTAAGCGATGACGCACGGGCTCCTTGACTATAATCTGACCAGTTTGGGTCTGTGTGACTAATGAATATTGATGCTCCTGCTGCCAGCGTCGAAAAATGGACTTCAGTTCGGGTCCCAAGAGAAAGGCATGAGTTCTCATTAGATCACGTGAGAAGAAGTCTGTATCCTGACCACTTTTGAGCGTGGCATACAACAAAAAGGGATCATCTTGGGAGCTATAAAGTTAGATTTGAATTAGTAAGGGCTCCCCTCTTCCTTCCTCCATTTACTCACAGATTATTGGTCAGAAACAGACTGGCATTGCCTTTTATATAGTGCATAGCCGGTTTGGACCAATCCTTCATGTGCTGGCGTCCTAGAACTAAAACACGCTTGCCCCGCTTGCGAAAGTAACGCACCACAGTGGCCACCAGCTGAGCCAGTTGTGCGGGTGGCTTTTTAACACCCGTGGAATAGGCCACATTGAGGCCATCTATAACACAGTCATAGGGTGCCGTCTTGTCTACATACTCCTTAAAACGTTCCACTTCCTGTGGTGTGGATTTCTGAAACACATCCTGGCGTATGAGCACTTTTTCTAGAAACGATTCATGCAGCTGCTGGAACTGCTCATCACTGATGGCCACATGCTGCAAATGCTGCTTACAGGCCAAACACTTGCCCAGCCCATCCACCTGGGTTAAATCGCCGGGGTACACCTCCAACAGCCTTTGGGCCACCTTTTGGCTGATTACCAAGTCGTGAGTTTCCAGAAACTGCATTAAACGCTCCACTGTTTTGGCTTGCGAGTGCTGAATCAGTGCCAAATAGACCTCACATTTGGGTAATTTGCGTGCCAAGGCCATTTCCTCCATTAGATTCCAGGCCAGCTCCTGAAATGCTTCACCCTGAGCAAAGGCTTTGGCTGCTAGGGCACTATAGGCGGCCACACTGGGTGTGCTGGTCAGCTTCATCATCTCTAGCAGCGGCAGAGCTTGTGGCCAATGTTTGTCGGTGGCAACCAGGCCATGGATCACTTGCTCACAGCTGGTGGCATCCAAAATTGGATGTTCCTTTCGCAAACTTTCGTATATCTCGAGTATCTCTTGCTGTTCGAGTTCGCTTAGAGGGCGTTGATGATACGCCGCATTGTACACACGCAGCAGTCGTCCCAATGTGGCCAGATTTGGTTTACTCCCACTGCTTTTTAGGTACTCCACATAGTTCTTGGCCAGCGACAACTGTTCCGGGCCACTGCAAACGCCCAGTATCACGGCATCCACATTGTTAGTGTTAATATGCCTGTAGCTGTCCATTATGGTATGACGTAGACTGTGCCATTCCTCTGGACTTAGCCGGTGGCGCTGTACCAAGTAATTCCTCTTCAGTTCCTCCAATTGGTCCGGCGGCACAGCACCCAATTGGGGACGCCGCTTGTACTGGCTGGCCAATAGACGACAAGTGTGCGGTTGCAGGGCAGGAGCTGTGAGTTGCTGACGCAAGTGTCGCCACATACGCAAGTTGTACATCCTTTAAGGAGGCAGTTGCACGGAGCCGGCTCATACGAGTTGTCACTAGCGTATTAGTGCGACCATGTTCGACTACTTTTGGTATCAGTGCGACCACGTTCGACTATTTTTGGCATTGCGTCATTTTGCTTACGTTCTACGTTATTGAAGTAAGTCAGCCCTGGTGCCATTGCCATTGCTGCAATAAGTAAGTTGAAAACAAATACTAATTTTAACAAATTGTAAGCAAATTCACCGACCAAAAGCTCAAGGTGTAGCCTGCACATACCATCTGAATTCAAAGTAAACCAACAGCTTTAGCTGGCAAAACATTTTAATTGAAAGTCTAGCATTTCCATTATGTAATCTCTCTTTCTCCCTCTTCCAGACTTCTATGGGCAGTAGCATTGTCACCCAATTGGCACGCAGATACGGTGCAGTCATCTTCTTTCCCACTGTAGCCATTGGTTCCATTTACGCCGATTGGTCGCATACCCGCAAGTGGAAACGCCAGCAACTGCAGTTGGCCCACAGCACACACCTGAAGAGTCAAAGTTAGAGAAGAAGCAGCAAGCGAAAAAATGCTGGATAAGCGAGCTCTGTGGGCGGCCTTGCCACTGCTAGGCTTTGCCATTGGCCATTTTCTGGACAAGAAGGAGACCCAGCGCATGACACTGTTCCGTGATAAGAGTGCGCTGTACGGTCGTCCCGAGGGCAGTGAAAATCAAACGCCATCCTGGTGATTGAACTAAGCATAAGAAATGTTTGCTGTTAAATAAAACTTTAAAATGGACACCCAATTTGAGATTAACTGTAAGCCCGCAAAAGGTGCGATTTTTACCTGTGCCAAATCCATAAATCTCTAAAACCGAAGGATCCGGGTTCGCTAGCTTGATTTATTTATGAAGGATTGCGTCGTCTTGTCCATTGTGTTTGTTTTTACACAAGAAAACCATAAAACCATCAGCACACACAGGTCCAGATAACTCGTTTTTCGGGTGTCTACCTGAGGTTCCCCTGAAGAGTGAGAAGGCAACAATTAGCCTGTTAACCGTTAGATTTCAAAAAATTATCAATGGTGAAATATGAGTAGCGAAAATCAAATGCAATTTTTGTAACTGTAATTTGAATACAACAACCAGCACACACACACACAAATTGAAATGCAACAAAACTAATTTATAGCTGGAACTGAACCTCTGAATGTGAGGCGTGCCTGTGCCTAGACAGCCTCTCATTATATCCAACGGTTTCTATTTTGTATACAAGTCCATAGACCAAGGATTTGTTGTGCACAGCAGGGTTTTGCAAAGTGCGGCGAGTGCATGTGTGTGTGACAGCATCATTATCATTCTCAGAACGAAGCGAGATACAACTGCAGACATTAGAGCTGGCAACTTCATATTTAGCGGGAAAAAGTCTTGGAACAAAATAAGTTAACAAGTAAAAACGTTTCTTAGAAATCCTTATGTTAGTGTTCTCAACGTACAGGTATCCTACTATGTGCTCATAAAGATCGTCCAAGAAGAGCGCGAATAGCAATGGTGACATAAGACATTCTTGTTTCACCCCGTTCATTGTTTGAAACCGCTCCGATAGTTGCGAGTATATTGGGAAAATATCAAACTCCATATCTCCAAATTACACACCAAGTTCCCAGTACATAGCTAAAATAATTTTCGAGATAAGGCTCTGAACCACTTTTGAACAGGCTCAGCAGGCTAGTTAGGAGCGGGGATTAGAGTTAACTTCACACTACCAACCTACACAACAAATTTCCAGTTCATAGCTTAAAATTTGTTTGAAATATGGCTTTGAAAATTTTAATATAACACTGTGCACTAACACTAAAAACTTGATCAAGTCAATACCAACCAAATCTGAGAGGGTATGATGGTAGTGTAAAAACCTTGACTGGGTTTATTCTGTTTAGCTGGCGTTTTTATTTAATTGCACTTTGAAGTTTTTTGCTACTGATTGGATTTAAGAATTCAATATCTCGGAAACTATTTCTAATGTTGTTGAAGCGCCTGAGACGAAGAAGAAGCTTTTAATTCGGCCCACAAAACATTTGAATGTCACATCTTCATACTTAAAATTACAAAAATTTACAATAAGAATCGATTTTCACCCTCTTTTTTTACAGTCTTTCAACTTTATCTGAAAACCTGTAGCGAATTTGGCTAAGCAATGCAGAGCAAAGTTGTAGCTTAGACTAAAATAAACAAACCGTTAAAGCAAACCTACTTCATTCGATTACTCCTTGACATAGTTTTAGGACTACAAGCAAGTAAAATGTTTACCAAAACTCGTAAATATTCCAATTTTTGGTAGTTATTGTCTCAAAACTTAAATTTTTTTTGCTTAAATCTCTTAAAAAACAATCAAAATCCAAATAAAAACATAATTAAAGAAATTTAAATTCTTCACTTTTTAACATTTTTTGAGTTTGTATGAAAATTTTAGTTGCTTGCAGGTCTATAACTATATAAAGGAGTAATCGAATGAACTTGGTTTGTTCTTAGGGTTTGCATATTTTAGTCTAAGCTAAAATATTGCTCTGTAATACTGCGTCGAAGTTAAAACTGATTTTAAAATATTGTAGAAAAACTAAAAATAATATTGGAAAAACTTAATGGATTTTCACATTATTGCAATTTTGATTTTTTGTGCTTGCAATGTATAAATGCTTAACAGACCACATCAAGAGCTACATTTTCGCAATAGATCTTAAACAAAAATTCCAAATAGTTTACGAAATATGGAGTTCCAAATCACAAGCAGAAGCTGAAAACTTCAAAGTGCTATACAAGGAAAACGGCAGCTAAGCGGACCAAACACAGCATAAGCATAGGATTTTATACAACTTTCATACTCTTTCAGATTCTTTTGATTTCGTCGTCATCATCTTTTTTCAGTTCAAATAAGGTGTAAGAATTCAATTCAAGCTAATAAACGGCTAAATTGTCATCTCTCTCCCAACTTGTTGTTGGTGAGTTTGCAGTTGTTTTTGTTCTTGTCTCTTTTTTTTTTGGCAGGTACCTTTTCTATGCATGCGAGTGTGTGTGTGCGCGCCGGCGTAGCCTTTTTGGTACGAACCAAAAACCAGAATCCCAAGCCCGCTCAGTTAGTTTTTGGCATTCAAAACATTAAGAACGGAGCTCAACTCAGTCTCAAGCATAGCGGGGATGATGATGATGAGCGGGGAACGTAACAAATCTAAAACGAAGGACGACGCCATGATGACGGACTTTAGCCGCAAAACATTACAAGATTACGAAGTTTTGGCCGTCATGGGCAACGGCAGCTTTGGCACCTGCTACAAGGTGCGGGACAAGACTACGGGTCAGCTATATGCCTGGAAGGGCATGAACTATGATGAATTGGATGAGGAGAAGTGCGAGTCCCTGATCTCTGAGATCAATGTGCTCAGCCAGCTGCAGCATCCCAATATAGTGCAGTACTATCATCATTTGATCAATCATGAGGCCAAATCCATCTATATCGTCATGGAATGCTGTGCCGGTGGAGATCTGGCCCAGCTTATACAACGGGCACGCAAACAGCATCAACGCTTCGAGGAATCCTACATCTGGCGTGTACTTTTCCAGCTGTGCCGTGCGCTACAGGTGTGCCACAACAAAATAGCCAATGGCACCATACTTCATCGTGACATCAAGCCGGCAAACATTTTTCTGGATGAGCAGGGCAATGCCAAGCTGGGTGACTTTGGTCTGGCCAGAATGTTGACCCGGAATCAAAGTTTTGCCGCCTCCTTTGTGGGTACGCCGCACTATATGAGCCCGGAACTGGTCAAGGGCAGGAAATATGATAGGAAAAGTGATGTCTGGTCGGTGGGTTGTCTCATCTATGAGATGTGTGCCCTGCATCCGCCGTTTCGAGGACGAGCCTTTGATCAGCTAACCGAAAAGATTACCCAGGGGGAGTTTGCCAGCGTACCCGAGGTATTTAGCTCGGATCTGCAGGAGATTATCTCATTTATGCTGGCCGTGGATCATGAGCAGCGTCCGGGCATCGAAGTAATCATACGCCATCCTTTGGTAGTGCGTAATATACAAAAATTGGAAGGAGAATACCCCAAACTAATAGACGCTGGCGAAGATTTCCCTGTTATGGGCCAGGGCAAGCTGTTTGAGGAGGCGGGCGATATATCCAGTGATCAGTATAGCTTTCATGAGGACTATGGGCAAAGGCGTCTCAGTTTAACCAGCGTGTTTACACCAGATTTGCGGAATGAGCTCTTTTATTCAGTGAAAAGACGCCTGAAATTACAAAAATCCGAACCGGAGCTCTATGAGAGCATACGCAGGGAGGAGGAGCAGGAAGAGCCTAAGGTGGAGAGTCCCCGCCGATTGACACAAAATATCTTTGATGTTGCTTTGCAAACTCGTTTGCAGGCCATACGAGCACAGGAATCCTTACTGCAACAGAAATCCCTGGAGCTACAGCATCGAGAAGTGCAGCTTAAAATGTACGAACAACGTGTCCAGCAAATGGAGAAGGAACTGCAAGAGAAATTGCAGCAATTGAAGAACAGCAAGTCCTGCACTTGCCAATCCCAGTTTGCACCTCCCCTACCACCTAGGAAACCCCACACTAGGACGAATCCAGATGATACCTACTGCTCCATAGAGCTTAATGATACCTCACCCACGGTGGCTAAAATGAATCTGGCCCTACTGACAGCCCCCAAATCTTTGCAAAGTCGCAAGGTACACTTTCAGTCTAGTCCAGCTGCTGCTGCTCTTCCTCCATCCGTTCCGGCTCAACCTATGCAGATGAGCGTCTCTAGCAATGAATCTGGCGAAAGTCAAACCTCTAGACGCAAATCCATACTCTCGCTGTTTGGCCTAAGTCGCCATAAGGCAGACACCAAGCCAGCCCCAGCGCGTGCCCCGCTGACGGTAAAGCCGCCAGCCACACAACAACAGCCGCCCACGGTAGCAACCAAAGGTGTCACAACTGCTCCCGTAACCAATCTGTGGACCAAGGAGCAAAAGAAACAAGCCTTTGAACTGTTGGCCGCCATGAATGCAGCCGAAAAGGAAGCGGCTTCCAGTGTAATGGGAGCTGCACCAGGTAGACGCCATCAATTGCGTCAGTCGGTACGAGAACGCAACTCCACTTTGCAAAGAAATCGCCTGAGACGTTCCCTGGTCTTGACCGGTGGTCAGCAGATGCTTTCCTCCAGGGAGCATATGCTGATTTAGAGATTTTCGACGGGGGAATAGCGGCAAAAGAGCGCAATTAGCGCTAAAATAAACGAGTTGTGATGTGGAATAAGTTCCGATTAAACATTTTTTTTTTTATTTTCAAATATGTATTATTAGTCTTAAGTTCTCTATATATGTATACACTATACAGATTTATATTTTTGCTCAATATTGTGCAATTTATTTGGTAATAAAAATATAAGAAGAATTATTTTGGATGCATGTGTTAAGGTTAGAATTTCTACTCTAATTGGAGTACCTATTTTTTGGAGTTCTTCATCCTACAAATCCTACATATAAATCTTCATGATAATCTAAACCAGGCATGCCCAAAAGCAGCAAACGACAGAGCACTTACCAATACTCACAAAGATAAGCACCAATACCAATGATGAAATTGTTGTTGGTCAGTTTGCTTGCGCTCGCAAACACCAACCAAAGAAGAGAACAAAACCGGTTTTTGTTCTACGCGTCGCATACACACGAAATCGTTAGCATGTGTGTCGTTTCGTATGCCTCGCGCCCTGCATGTATACGATCATTGATTTCCTATGTTCCGTGCAATTACAATAACAAAACGTACCCAAAGAGCATACGGCTGGGCATCGCTGATCTAAACTAATCATAAAATTTTTCATATTTACTTATTTTTTTTGGCCCCGTCTACATAATAGACTAACTCCTACAAACAATTTCGCAACTTTTGTCTACCCCGGGCTCCAAATTTTAGGGGCGGCAAATTCGTATACAATATGTTTTGATGATAGTCTTAAATTATACAAAAATACAAAAAATACATTAACATTCGCAAACTTAGAAAACGCTTACTGTTTAGACCTCTATTACACTACGGCTGACAGCGAACCACCCAGGAAATGGTATTTAGAACAGACGCTGGAAGTTTTGTTTCTTGGTCCTTAAGCAATGGCCTTAACATATCATTAAGCGCTCTGAAAAAAGAAGCTTTGTAGACGACATTATTGGGAAAGCAAAAGTAATGAACAATGGGCGGTCTTAGCTATGCAAAAGTCTGAAGCCCTCCATGGAACCCCCAAGGGGAAGAATAAAAATCATATTTTTATCAGTGGCGTATACAAAAATGAACTAATGCGAAAACTTTTCGAGTCGATGAACAACAATCATTGAAGAATTTCAAGATCGGTTTTGGCAGTTGATGGACATGACGAGCAAGTTTGCTTACCTCTCCCCTGCTGTTTTCTGGATTCGTACGAATTGATGATAAGGTATTGGTGAAGAAAATCTATGGATAGATACGAAATGTTGTCTTTGTAGAAGAGCGCACGAATTTGCCGCTCCTATTGTAATAAAAGAAAGACGGGTTTGTTACACCATTTATAACTCAAAACGTCTGGACCGATTTCAATGATCACTGATTTGTTGTGATATTTAATATATTTGTTGGAAATATATTTCAATGGTCCAATAGAATGCAAAATTTGCAAATTTTTCATATGAGTTTATATTATTAGAAAGATTTGATTGCAATTGTAGATGGGTAAATCTGATGTAAAGGTCAATCGGTATAAAAAAATTGAGAAAATTTGAAAAATGTTATGAGTCTAGATTGTAAAATGTAGCTTCTCTCAATCTCTTGGCATGTGTGCTTATAATTTTTCGCACAATAGAAAGGGACCTACAGTTTAACGCTGAATCCGAACGGCAAAGTTTGAGTATTTTTTGCTTTTTCATGGCTAGTTACTTCACAGCTGGCGCCAGTAGCTGGTGAAGGTGACATACTTCTACAGAATGAAAAAACTTTTTCTATTAGATGGTCCGAGGCGGGACCGAACCCACAAACCTCCCGCACCAGCAGCCACACATACAACTGGTACGCCACGCCCGACCACTGAGCGGTCGGCCGATATATTTACCATCAGATTTAGGGCACGGGCGCGCTCTAGAGATGCCTCGGCCCTGTTGCTCCCAAGGGTCTCGCGCGCAGCCAGGAATTGTGAGCAAAAGTCCTGTTCCTCTGTGAACAGTTTGTCGTCATGCAGCTTCACAGAGTTGACACCGGACAGGATTATGCGTGTTAAAACAAATGAAAATGCAACACAAAATTAATGATAAAATGTCTTCAATATTGACATATCTCTGACAATAAAAACTGAACTGTAATCCACGTGCCATTAAGATTTCACACTCGACTGGGTGGGCTTCCAGGCTTCAACCAATTCCGCTGTTACGATCTGGGACCCATCACTACTTGCATGCCGATTCTTTCGCCAGAGTGGAGAATAGCCAATTTGTTACTCAGACGTTTCATGCGACTGGCAACCAACTTATTATCCACCAAGAAGAGTCCACGTTCACCTTTCTCTCCGTAGCGTTTGAAGTCAAACATCTCCACTTTTAGGGGCGTCACCAGCCATTTGAGGGCCACCAAAATGTCCTCGTTGCTAAACCCCTCGCAGTTGGATAGATACACGGTGGACCAGCAGGTGATTTTTTTTGGTTGGGGCTCGTGGCTACTTATGATGTCCAAGACATGTCCTACATCCACATCATCAATGCAAGGCGTGTCGCCTATTAGATTGCGCACAAAATCCAGGTTGAGGAACAACTCCAAGTTTTTCTTCATGTCATCCAAAGGCGTTGGCGCTGCAGGCGCCTTCATGTGACGGCGATTTTTGTTTCGCAGAACTTTCATTGTTGCTTTTTCTTGTTAAAATTTGTATGAAAAAAATCAGTTGCGAAGCTTTTCTTCACGTCTTCTTTTGACAAGTGATTGTGGGAAAAGGAAATGGTGCTCGAAGTGTTGGTAAACGTTACTGTCCTTGCACTTTGGGGTCACACTGGCCTGGTGGCAATAATTAGGATATTTAAATTAATGGGATTTTTTGCAAAAAGCTGGAAAAACCTGAACAAGAAAAGTTGATTCCCTAAACATTTGTAAGTAATAAGCACGAATCCCTTTACAACTTGAATTTGTTCAAATACATGAATTCATGTAAGGCTGGGTTACATAGCGTCACACTGTGACAATGTTGTCTGTGACTCTCTGTGACAAAAGTACCCAGAAGTCAAAAGTGTTTACATTGGCGTCACAGAAATTGCATGTCATACGGCGATTTTCTAAAAATTGGTGCGGAAATGGCACTTTTTAGGGCGAGTTGTTTTTTGAGCACTGCGGAAAATTCCTGCCAGGAATTTGCTAGTTATTTCTTGTGTTTGTGAGTGTGTGTGTGTGGAACATAATGCTGGGTTTACATTGCGTCACAGAGACGGAACGGAAAATCCCTTGTCACAGAAATCACTTGGTGTCTCATAAATTCTGTTACGCCAATGTGAACAATTTTGAATTGTGCCACAAATTGTCACTGAAAATAGAGTCACAGTGTGACGCAGCGTACAGCCAGCATAATGCTGAGTTTACATTGGGGCACAGTGCGGCGCGTTTCAGGGTTACAGTGGCACAGAAATCGTGTGTCACAGGAACGAGTACTTTTCAATGTGAACACATGTACTCGTTTGGCGTCACAGTGGTTCTGTGACCGATCCAATAGCTGATCCAATGAGTTAGTTTTTTTTAATACTATCTCAAAATCAATCACAGCTTAGAAAAAAGGGGGTGGTGGTTGATGGTGGTTGGGGGGAACCAACACCATAAACCATAACTTTTTTATATTTATATTTGTAATATATTTAGTATGTAAGTCGAAAAGTTATTGAGAAGATAAAGGGACATACAGTTTAACGCCGAATCCGAACGGCAAAGTTTGAGTATTTTTTGCTTTTTCATGGCTAGTTATACTTCACAGCTGGCGCCAATAGCTGGTGAAGGTGACCGGATGTGTAAAAGCTATTTTCTAAAGAAAGAAAAAAAACTTTTTATTACATAGTCCGAGGCGGGATTGAACCCACACCACCCGCACACAGCAGGCCAACACATTAACCGCTGAGCCACACCCGACCACTGTCTAGATTAACGTGACAGTTACTAGTTGGCAGTTGATGAAAGTTAAATAGGAGGTGTAGGTGAAAATTTTCTAAATTTTATATAGAGTTTAGATTATCATGAGACGGGTAAATAGACGTATGGTAAATATCAAAAGTTCTAAAAAATTGGCAAAAATTACTAAATTTAAGTATCAGTTTAGATTATCATGAACAAGGGTAAATATATACATGGTGAAGATCGAAGGGTTCACCAATTATAAATTTTATAATGAGTTTAGATTATTATGACGATTTCACTTCTTCGTTTTGTTTAAAATACTAAAGCGGGCGGTAGAGACCCAATCCGGGTACCTACTAGTAGATAAATAAGTCAAATTTTCCGACGAATCTAAAATCAGGTATACCATTGCTATATATCAAATCTTTATGAACCGTTTGATCTACATCTATTTAACCGTCTATTGATCTTAATTTCTGTATATATATACATATATTGCAAATTTCACCATTTTCTTGACCATTTGCTGTACTCCCCCTAGTAATCCGCCAGATACCCGTCTTTATGATAATCTGATTTTTTGGAATTGCAATTTATGCATGCAATTTATTAGAAAAGTCTTGATTTTTTTTTGTTAATTTATACATCTAAACATCTATAAAAGTGAAAGTATGTTTGTATGTAAGATCTTCACGAAATTTTCACAGCATATTCAAGCCGATTAGGAAAGAGTCATAGGCTATATCTCAAGTCTGTGTACCGGTTCGAAAGCGGTTAAAAAGTGGTTCAGAGCCATATCTCAGAAGTCATTCAAGCTATGTTCAAGCTATGAACTTGAAATCTGGTCTGTGGGTTGATAATATATAGTTGGACATTTTACTGGATTAGGACCAGTATCGAACTGGCTTCGAACCGGTTTCGAACCAATTAAAAAGTGTTTGAGAGCCATACCTCGAAAGTTATTTAAGTTATTTATGAACTTTAAATTTAGACTGTGCGTTGGTACTATAAAATTTGATATTTTACTGGTTGAGGGCAGGTATCTAACCGGATTTGAACCAGCTCAAAAGTGGCTATTTAAGCTATGAACTTGAAATCTGGTCGGTAAGTTGGTAATATGGAGTTGGATATTTTACTACTAGGTTGGTAGTAGTAGTAGTGGTTTTTATACTCTGTACCGAAGTACATAGAGTATATTAAGTTTGTGCAAAAGTATGTAACAGGGAGAAGGAATCGTTTCCGACCCTATAAAGTATATATATTCTTGATCAGCATCAACAGCCGAGTCGATATAGCCATGTCCGTCTGTCCGTCTGTCTGTCTGTCCGTCCGTCCGTATGAACGAAGAGATCTCAGAGATGGTAAGAGATAGAGGTTTGACATGTATGGGGCATATATTTCTTATACTTGCAGGCAGATCAAGTTTATTTTCAATTTTTGCCACGCCCCCTCCCGCCCCCGCAATTTGGAAAAAACCTCATATCTCCTACAGTTTTGAAGATAGATCGTTCGTACTTTCTAGAGATACCTTGTAAACAAAATTATTTATCGATTTGCTGAAGGAATGATAAAGATCGGATGAACGATACTCAAGTTATGAGCAAAAAACGGCCAGTAAACACCCTACACCCCCCCACCAACCACCACAGCATTCTATTGAACGGCAATCTTAGTGAGAGAGAGAGAGAAAGAGAGAGAGAGAGTGAAACTTAGAGATGAGCGGGTATAACTCGTGAGCAAATGCGAGCTGCGACGTTAAGGGTACAGAGTATGTTATAGTCGGGCTTGACCGACTTTCTTTCTTGTTTTTATTTATAATACTGTACAAGTAAATCTAAAACTATAGCTGGCTAACCTGATTACAATTGTAAAAAGTAATTAAAGCATACAAAGAGTTTTTCAGTCTAATTTATTTTTTTCTAGTTTTCAACATGGTTATATAAAAACCGTCCGTTGAAATTAGCATAATTTAGCTGCTGAATGATGCCTGTTATAGGTAGGTAGGGCCTAGAACAATTCGCTTATGATGCTGTTGCGATATTGCAAAGCGTCTTTGATGAACGCTGCAAGGGCTATACAATTTACTCCGTTGAGCAGATCGAGAAGTTCGTTTTCCGATAGATGTAGACGCTGAAAGTGCAACATACGTATCTCCTCTAAGATGGGGCAGATTCCGACAAAGTGAGCCACATCTTCCTTGGCACACATATTGCAGAGGGTACAATTTTGCCGAGTGTTACTCCAGTGAGGTTGAAAATTGAGGCTTAGAGTTTCACATCTCGCCCTGAAAATAGCGTTTATTCTCTCCACACCTAGACTGTCATTGAAGTAATTTTTTGCTCCGAGGTTGAGATCCAGGGATTTATACAGAGTCCTCTCTGTGCTCCTTTTTGCTTGCGCAATAAATCCGTCCCTTTCTACTTCACAGATTTTGGCAATGATTCGGCAATCTTGAGCTATCCAACTTCATTACTTTGTTTACGTAGTTGAAATGCGTGTGCAGAGTGTACGTGAACAGAGGGGGCAGACCAGTTTCTATAAATATTGCGTAATTTGGAGAAGTTGAGGGGAGCCTAAATACTTTTTTGATGAAGTAGGTGAGGAGGCGTTCGACATATTCATAGGAGTATGGGGCTAGAGGTGGGCGCGGGCCTGTATTTTGAGGCCCGGGCCCGCACGAACACGAACTCTTTTTTGAGAGGCCCGGCCCGGCCCAACACGAAACTTTTTCACCAAGGCCCGGGCCCGGCCCGGCCCGGCACGAAACCTTTTTACACATACAAGGAAATTTAAAAGACATGCAATTTATAGATATATATAAGTACATATTTATTAAGGTATACATACATGAATATTGTTATGTATTTAATAAAAAACAAACTATGTCATATTTTTATTTAAAAATAAAATTTTTTCAAATTTTGTGCTTTTTAGCCTAGTGCGTTTTTCGTTTAAAACATGGCCCGATGTTGAAAAAAGCCTTTCGCTCGTAGACGAACTGGCGGGAATAGCCAGAATGGTCCGAGCTAATTTGGGAAGGTATTTTAAGTCCCTTGCATTTTTCCAGAATTCTAAAATATGCGTGCCAGGAGCTGCTGGATAGGCCAAATATTTGTCAAGCTCTATGTCGATAGCGTTTTTCTCAACTTTTCGTTTTTTTATATAACTTAAGTCTAAAAATTCATCAAACATTTCATTTTCGGAATTATTTGGGCTTATGTTATTAGGTTTGTCATCAAAGCTACTATATTCATGATCCACTATAAATTCGGAGAGCATTGCTTTTACCGTAGCTAACACATTATCTCTTTTTTCCTCTGAGAGGAAATTCATCTCTCTATAAGGAGGGTTCAAGAAAAGCCCAACCAAATGAGCGATTGCCGGAAGAAACCGTGTGCAAACAAGTAAAATATGTATAAGCAAATCGATAGTAGTATCGATAAACAATTAAAATGCGATAAATGGCGGTTCTAATTCGAGCATAAACAAAAATAGCGCGAACAAATCAAAATGGTTTTCGGGCCTATTTCGGGCTTTTACGGGCCGGGCCTTTTTGCTAAGGCCCGGGCCCGCACGAAGCCCGCACGAATCTTAATTTTAAGGCCCGGGCCCGCTCCGGGCCTGTGTAAGCCCGCGGGCCACGAAAAAAAGCCCGGCCCGCGCCCACCTCTATATGGGGCCACTCCCCATACTTGCGATCCATAGCACAGGATTGAACGTGCAGCCGATTGGAAGACTGCGTATTTTGTGCTTGGCTTGACGTTTTTCCTACTAAGCTGAGTTTTCCATGACGCGTTTAAGGCCACTTTTGCATCTTTCAGTTTCTCGCAGAGGTGAGCTTTAAATGACATATTGTGAGTCACTAGTACTCTAAGGTATTTGTAGCTCTTCACCCTTTTATGGGTAACACCGTCTATCGTCCAGTCTTCTAATTGTGAGTAACGACCGCCGCCCTGTCTAATTATCATGATTTTTGATTTGTCCGCGTGATTTGAAGGCACCATACACTACAATATTCGTGAAGCTTATCAATCAAGAGACACATGTCGTCGGCATACATTAACACTTTGAATAGTTGTCCAGCAAAGGTAATCCCGCCTGGTAGGGCATGTGTGATGTCGTCGACATATAGGGAGAATAAAAGTGGACTAAGAATGCACCCCTGCTTGACTCCACAGTTAGTGTTAAGCCAGTCAGAATGTCTGGAACCGTCCCAAACCGATGCTGTGTTATTGTAGTACAGCAGGACTAATGCCTTGAGCATTTTAGTAGATAGACCGATGTTGCTCAGTTTGTAAAACAGGCTTCTTCTGTTCACTGTATCAAACGGTGCCTTAAAGTCAATAAAAAATATATATAACTTTTTTTTGGACTGGAGATAGGACTGAGCAATTGACTTTATGACAAAGATGCTATCGACTGTCGAATATCCCTTTCGAAATCCATTCTAAAATTCACTTAGTAGATTCATCTTGTTAACATATTCAGTCAAGCGGGACAGTAGCACTCCGGCTAGAATTTTCATAATGACATTAAGGCAAGATATTCCCCTTTAGTTGCTGGCGTTAGATGGGTCTCCCGTTTTATAAATTGGGAAGATAAGGCTACGGTTGGTAGTATGGAGTTGGATATTTAACCGGATTCAGACTGGTGTTTCATATGTTTTGTAGGTTGGTAATATGGACTTGGATATTTTACTGGATCAGGACCAAAATCGAACCCGGTAAAATGTGTTTCAGAGCCATACTTCAAAAGTTATTTCAGCTATGCTCTTGAAATCTGGTCTGTAGATTGGTAATATTTTCGTTTCAAACGGTAAAAACTGAAGCGCTGAGCTACGGCTTGGTTACGTTTCACGTTTTGTTACGTTTCACGTTTTACTACGTTTCACGTTCGGACTGCGTCAGGCCTGATTCTGATTAGAGATCATTATCCACCACTTTTCCCACCAGATCTAGCTATTTTGTGAGGTCGCGTAGCCGGACACCTTCGGAAGTACAAAAGTTCTAAAAAAGCAGACAGTGATTGAATCTCTTTTTTAAATAAATTTTCCACTTTTTAGCTGTTTTTAAGACAGATCAAAATACCCATTAAAAACTTTACCATCAGCATTTATCAAAAATCGAAATGAAATTTTGACATTATATAATAAGTTTCTTTGTAGATCTCAAATTATTTAGCTCTGTTTTTAAATTCTAGCAATCGGAATTGGTGCTAAATGCGAATTTCAAGACATTTGGTTAAAAAAGAAAATATGCTAGAAAAAAATTCAAAGATAAACGAAAATTTGAAGTTAAAGAAGCATTTATTAATTTTGATTCCGCATAATCTTGAAAGCGCCAACAGGATAATTTGCACATTTGATATAAACAGTTCTTAAAAATTCATATTATACAAAAATAAACGCTATGTTCCTCCTACTTGTACCAGAGTTCAAGGACCAATTTCACTGAAGGAGTCTCCTTGTGTCTGTTTGTAGCTTAATATTCTCCAGCTAGCCCTGTAGATCACCTGACCAATCCCTTTCTGTAAGAATAAACCAATATTGAAGTATACATTTTCTAGCTATCTTTTATAGCCGTTTTTAGCTATATTTTACAGTCGTTTTAGCTACTTGGCAACACTGGTTGTTACGCAATCGCTGCAACAGGTCGGGCCAGATTCTGATTAGAATTTCAAAAGATCATTATCCAAAGGTGCCACGCGCTGTATATTACCATGTCCGCCAATCTGTTGAAGGCCACCTTAAATCTGGGCATTCGTTCCCAACGCTGCTACAGTTCAAAGATCATCAACGATGTGGTAGTTGTTGCTGCTGCTCGTACACCCATTGGCAGTTTCCAGAGTCAGTTGGCTCCATTGACGGCCACACAGCTGGGTGCCACAGCCATTGAGGCGGCCCTACAGCGGGCGGGCGTGGCTAAAACGGATGTGGATGAAGTGATCATGGGCAATGTGGTCTCAGCCGGTCTGGGTCAGGCTCCGGCCCGTCAGGCGGCCATCTTTGCTGGCCTGCCCACCAATGTCTGCTGCACCACAGTGAACAAAGTCTGCTCCTCGGGCATGAAGTCGGTGATGTTGGGTGCTCAGTCTCTGATGCTGGGCTACGCCCAGGTGGTGGTGGCCGGTGGCATGGAGTCGATGTCGAATGTGCCCTTCTATTTGAAACGCGGTGCCACGCCCTATGGCGGTGTCAATCTGACCGATGGCATTGTCTTCGATGGCCTCTGGGATGTGTATAATAAATTCCATATGGGCAACTGTGCTGAGAATACAGCCAAGAAGATGCAAATCTCACGTCAGGATCAGGATGCCTTTGCCATTGAATCGTATAAGCGGTCAGCTAAGGCCTGGGCAGAACAGATCTTCAAGGAGGAGATTGTACCCGTCAAGATTCAGCAGAAACGTAAGCCCGAGGTGACCATCACCGAGGATGAGGAGTACAAGCGGGTGAATTTCGATAAATTTGGACAGTTGGCTACGGTGTTCCAGCGTGAGAATGGCACGGTGACGGCTGGCAATGCTTCTACACTGAACGATGGAGGAGCTGCTGTGGTATTAATGACAGCGGAGGCAGCCCAGAAGGCAGGTCTGAAGCCACTGGCAAAGATAGTGTCCTTCCAAGATGCGGAAACGGATCCCATTGATTTTCCCATTGCACCGGCATTGGCTGTGCCCAAGCTACTGGAGCGAGCTGGTGTCAATAAACAGGATGTGGCCATGTGGGAGATTAATGAAGCCTTCTCTCTGGTCGTTTTGGCCAATATACGCAAATTGGATGTGGATCCAGCCAAGGTGAATGTGCATGGTGGTGCTGTATCCATTGGTCATCCCATTGGTATGTCTGGCGCTCGCCTGGTGACACATCTAACGCATGCCCTGAAGTCTGGCGAATATGGATGTGCTTCCATTTGCAATGGAGGCGGTGGAGCTTCGTCCATTTTGCTGCAAAAACTCTAAACTGAAGGAAGAAGAGAACCACTGAACAGTTCTTGACCAGATGTTGCATTTATTATATGAAATTTGTGTGTATACCCCACCAAAACCAAGTCAAATGTTATAGGGAACGAGGGAGTATATATATTTATTATCTCGGTCGCTTTTGTGTTTTAAATAGAAATTTGTGATTTGCATAATAAAATTATGAAACTTTAAGATTATTGTATAATAGTTGATAAGGGATCAATCCAAACTGCAAGAGTCCATAACAAATGGAACATTTAAGTTGCAGGTTCTTAAATTAAGTCAGAGATTTCTTAAGTTGTATTGGTAGAGATGATGTAATGAAGCAAATTAGAACTCAGAGTTGACAAAGGGACAATCTTAAAGCCACAATTCTGGTCAAAACTTTTCGGTTTTCGCTCCGCTATACAGCAGTTAGATTGAGTCTATTGAGTTGTTTCTCACATTCACAATCTTTCCATTAACCAAGCCAGCCTATTCCATTCTTGTCTTCGACTGAGACACTCCAAACCAAATACACAAATAGCCCCCACCAGAGCCACCATTAGACAATTAAGTGCAGCCTGCACAAATCCTTTGGACTCGTCAAATCCTTTAGCCACATTTGCTTCCCTACGTTGACGACCAAAGGCAGGTGTAGGGGCTGGCATATTTTGCCAATCCAAACGCTGTGAGTGATGCACCAGAACGCCAAAACTGCGCATTCTAAAGAGTAGATGACTAAACATCTCCGTCAAATAAGAGTCCCGGGGAAAGTACATACACAACATGCTTTCCATAATCTTCTCATCGAGCACCACATATTGCGCACGACGTTCCCGATGCACGGTCAGATGATGGGCCAAAAATGCACGATTCGAGAAAACGGCCGTGTAGTGCGGTTCGGACCAAAGGACCTCAAATACATCCGCCGGCTGTTCAGGTACCATGCGCGTCAATCCATTTAACTGGGGTAGAGCCAATGTCATGCGATAGGTAGCATGATCTGAGATTAGTCCATAGCCTTGATCCACTAATTCTTGAAATGAACTGGGCAGCGGCTTAACTGGTGAATTGTGTACAAATTTAAAGATGGAACTTTCATAGCTGATCCTTAACACAAAGAGTAACATCAGCCAACCGCCTAGAATGGGATACGGTATGGTTCTACCTCTCAAAAAGCGTTGAAATAAAGCCATTCCTGCTAAGAGCAACCAGGTGAAACCATCAAAGGGAAACAACATGATCTCATAGATGCTATAACCAGGCGGTGATCTTAGCACTATGATATAGGATATCTGACTGTAGGGGAAGGTCACACTGAAGTAGGTAAATCGTTCGGGTCGACAGGCGGCACAACCTATGGTAAAGTTACCTCTCCTCTGCTTTAGCATCCGAAAAGCTCCGGTCATGGTGCCATTTAGATACGTCGAACCTCCTATAAGCGACTTGGGCTCATTATCTATCAGGTGAAGACTAAAATTTCTATTTTTGGCCAAAATCTTTAGAACTTCCGCATCTAGACCCTGTATTTCCTGGTCTCCCAGTATCTTCATATAGGGTGCTATGGGCCATATAATAACACCCAAAGGACAACCATAAAAGTTCATCAATTTGTGCGGATAAACCTGGAGTAAACGATATTCTTGAAGATCCATTTCCACCGGCAGAGAGGAGACACAAGTGTGTGCAGTATAGGGATGAAAGGTAAAAACTTTTCGGGTCTTACTTTCCAGTAATATCACATCTATGCTGTACAAATTATGCAGAAAGTGTCCAAAAATTCGTGCTAAAGTCGTGAACTGTTGTTGTCCTTCCAACGAAGTAAACCAGACTATAAGAAATCTGCTTTTACGCTGCCAGGCCAAGGCGGAGTTTCTAAATGAAAAATAATGGACTTTTATAACACTTTTGTTTCAAAAAAAGGCTGCAAACCTGCCTAGGCTTATCGTTTCATGGTCCGACTCGAAGGACCAAAACTTTCCCTTCGAGTTTGCAGCCTTATTTTCCATACCCACCTAATCTGCTCTTCATTCTCTGCAAATATCAGCTGCAAATTTATACGTAAACTCATCTCATTGCCCAATCGTGTGCCCAAAACTACGGGTATTACATATGCATCCGACTCTTCAAATTTGAAACTCTGTTCCAGTATTTGATCAGCAAGTTGTACACGGTTTTTTGTTAAATTTCTATATCCCGTATTGATAAATATGCTATAGTTTTGCGCTGCACAGGTATGCACAAAAATTTTATGCAGAATGTGACCGAATTTCATGACCAAATCATGCTCGGCCTGAAGTTGAGCACAGCTTGAGATCAGCAGGAGCGTTAGTATATATGGCGCTAGCATGTTTGACACACTTTTGTCTACTAAACTGAATTTTAAGTAAATTTTGATAGTAAAGCAAAATCGAAACTTTTGGTTTCGATGCGGTAAATGCATTTGGGAGCTAGGGAATCAATTTCAAAGATAATCGAAAAGCAGGAAAGAGGTAGGAATTTTTTACGGGCGGGAACCAGTGAAGCTTTAATCGAAAATCTTGAACAATTTATAAATACGAGGAATACTTTTTATATTGTGAGCCTCTAACCATGTCCGACTTTGTGATACCCATTAAGGGGGGAAAAAACAAGTGAGAAAGTCGGTCAAGCCCGACTATAACATACTCTGTACCAGTTTATTTGCTCCCGACTATAATATTATAGTACATCCAAGGAGACACGCGGTTATCGTGCCATAGTTTTATTATACGCTCATCTCTAAGTTTCTTTCTCTTTCTCCCAAAGATTGTGTTTGTTTGAATACAGCGGTGGTTGGCGGGAATGGGAAGGGGTGGTGGGGGGTGCCGGTTAACTTTATTTTTGCTCATAACTTGTGTATCGGTCATCCGATCTTTATCAATCCTTCTGCAAATCGATAAATAATTTTGATTCTCAAGAAGGTACGAACAATCTATCTACAAAACTGTGGGAGATATGAAGTTTTTTTCCAAATTGCGGGGGCGGGAGGGGGCGGGGCAAAAATTTAAAATAAACTTGATCTGTCTGAAAATATAAGAAATATATGTCCCATACATGTTAAACCTCTATCTCTTACCATCTCTGAGATCTCTTCGTTCATACGGACGGGTGTAAAATAGGTACCTGCGGCAAAAGCAATTGTTCTCAAACTACAACTTCGATTTTGAAATGTTATATATTGATATATTGACCTATCCAACAAGTTTTTTAACAACTTAAAAATGCTCACTATAGCCGAAGATACGATTAGTCAATCTTAATTAATAAACCAAAATTTTTACATATTTCGGATTGCGAAAAATTGACTAGTTTAGGCGGCTGTAACATTTATATTCGTAAACATATCAAAGCAAAAAGTTTAACTTTTCAACAAAAATGAAATTAGGGGTTTGTCCAAGGCGGGGCGCAGCTGGACCACTGTGCGCCGTCTGCTAGTGCGGGCTGGGGCCGGTACAAACACACTTTGAAGCGAGGCAATTGTACTTGTTTGCTTGTGCGTGCCGGCGCTTCGAAGCGAGGCAATTTCTTATGTATCTGAGTGACGCCAGTTGCCGCCAGCTCTCGGAGCAATGGTAACAAAGGCAATAATGAAACTGTTGTATGAAAATCTTTTAAAACATTTATTTATATTATATAATTTGTAAGGGAATAAAAACTTTGAGGAAGTCGAAGATAGCCTTCTTCCATTATTTTTTAACCAGTGAGGCATTATCGAATGATTTGCCAATTATGCCTGTACGTCGTACAATTCTTCATCATCGTCGTTCTCTAGCTCGCGGAAATGAAGGAGCATTATTTTATTTTTATTTTGCAATAATGCAATTTTCACGTTAATTATAATTAAAACAAAGTAGCTCAAATGGCTATCACTCAAATTTAAACATTAACTTTACATTGATTTAGGTTTTTAGCAGTGAAACACCAAAATTTTGTTGATGTACATTGTACATCTGGGCTATGGCTGGCAACTCTGGCTTAGTGCAACAATAACTTCATATGTGTTCTCTTTTGTTGTAGGCCGCTAATGAATTCGTGTGTATCAGACAGACACACAAACAATAAACCGGTTTTCTCTTTCTATTTCTTGTGGTTAATCAACAAGCACCTCTGAAACACTTCGAAGGCTGTGTGCCATACAGCATCGATTAAAAAAATATTTTATAGCATAGTACAGAATGGCTTGAGTTGATAATTAAAAATCTTTTTAGAAATTCAATCCATATTGCGATTTCGAGAAGAAAGAAAAACATAGGTATAGTCGGAAAAAGGGGAAAGCAAATGCATTTGGAAGATAATTTTAACAACTTTCGCCTAGATGAGTCCTTTTTAGGCTCTTTTGAAGATTTAAAGAAGACTCCAAAATGACTCATGGATATGCTCGGAACATGATTCATTGAAATACGACTAGAAAAAGACTCGCAAATGACTCGAAATATGATTCGAAATTGTGTCAAAATTGATGAGAAAAACGGGCTATAAACGACTCCTAAAGAAGATTCTCAGCTTGGGCACCATCCCACCAAGCATTTGGAAGATCATATTTACAAAATTCACCTGGAAGAGTCTTTTTCGAGACTTTTTGATGATACAAAATAGATTACTTTCATATGCGATTTAAAGAAGACTCGAAAATGATTCATGCATATGTTCAAAATGTGAGCAAACGCCAATTGATCACGCAGGGGTTTGAAATGTGATTGTTTGCAGTAGTGCTATGCAGTAATATATCGCCGCTAGATGATGCCCAACTGCTTGTTATCTCTTTATTCTGAATTTAACGGTACTTTGTTGTTATACAAGTCTTAATGCAGATTGTCAAATTCTGCATTTCTGTTCATTATTATCAGTTGTATAGTGCTGTGCAGGTCAGCCAGGAGCTCAACAGGAAATAAATTTTAATAAAGTAAATTGAAAACAAAAAAAAATATTACTAAGAAGCCCAAAAGGGCCACTGAATTTGTAAGTAGGTGCAGAATATTAAAGAACGGAAAGAACACATCCGATTGCCAAATATGATAGAGGAGGTTATCTCTGCCAAGCTTTAAAACAGAAAGCACCACAGTGACCTCAAAATATCCGACGACGTATGTCAGACTTAAAAAAAATCCTTGGGCCGAAATTGCTGATTAGGCAATAATTGATGAGGACCTGCAGCAAAATGAAGACTTAGCTGAGTTAATTTGTAAGTATCATAGGCTAACATATTAATTTGGTTATACATTATACAAGCTTTCAGGCCCAATTCAAAGCAAAAACAGGTGGAGAAGGATTTATGCAATTTATTCGAGGAGCCATTCGGAAGGTGATTTTCAAACCCATTGGCTTCCGTTTATAGCTGGAACGGAATCACGCACAGACTCCTATCCAAATGTTTAGCCTTCTATCTTTAACTTCTTATGATCGATTGATGTCATTGTTTTTGCTGATTATAGTGCTACTTAATTGCTACCCAAATATAGAACAATCTTTTTAAAAATCCAATATTTTCATATTGTCTTTTCGTACGAACGTAACCTCACGTCAGTTTGGAAATGCCCATATGCTCAAAACATGATTTATTGAAATACGACTAGAAAAAGGCGCGCAAATGATTGGAAATATGACTCGAAACTGTGTCAAAACTGATGGGAAAAACGAGCTACAAACGACTCTTTAAGAAGATTCTAGTCATGGGCACCATATTCTCCCGACTATAGTAGCATTTATGACTATTTTAATCAGACAGAGGACTCAAATAAGATCAGAAATTTCATAAAATGTTGCCTGGATATGTACGTAGAAGGTGAGGCTTCCAATACTCAAAGACCAGGCATTTTTGATAGACTTTTTAGAACACCTATGAATGATAACAATAAGCAATGTGGTCCAATCGACTTGTTGGCTCATATATTTACATAACTTGGTAATCTGGACGTGTTCTCCTGATCAAATATATGTTTAAATTTTGATCGAATGTTGAGGCAAAAATCTGACAACTATTTAACAATCTAAGAACCCAGGGTCGAAACAAAACCTTGGGTTCGATTAGTACAGGAACCGGTCCGTGAACCGAACCTTACACTTTACCACGGGTTCGAACCTCCGGACCGAACCTTCACCAAAATTTTAGAGGTTTGCAGCCTTGCTTGTAATCGACAAGTGGGCGATAGCCGAACGCTTTTCGGAGACCCATTACAATTGCATATAATAATCTAAGAAATGTAATGGGCGGTTTGGATGGAACGCCCACTAAACGATACACATAGTATGCTATGTTGTAATGCAGATACTTTACGACATAGTGTACGTTGGAATAAAAGGTATATAGACTGGTAATTCGGTTGAAGCACTGATCCTTGTGCGTTATGTTATGTTAAGTTATTTATTAAAGGAATATTTTAACAATTTATTGGCCATTGCAATATACAAAAAATAAAACAAATATTTCAAATTTGTTTTTAATACCCTTGTAGAGGGTAAATTAAAATTGTCCAGATGTTTGTAACGCATAAAAAGAGGCAGCTCCGACCACACAAAGTATATATATTGTTGATCAGCACTACGAGCTGAGTTGATATAGCCATGTCCGTCTATTTCTTTGCTATCTCCTCCGTCAGTTTTAAAGCTATCTAAATCAAACTTTGCACGAAGTCTTTTGGTACAAATACGCTGTACATTTGTCGGAATCGGCCGAATCGAACTATATCAAATAGCTGCCATAGGAACTATCGCTCGAAAAAGCTGTTTTAGTTTGAACAACTTTTTTGTCTTCAACGTAAACGTGCCCAAAACTCGTATTTCTAAGTTTTCTATGCTTTCACATAATTCCACCAAGTTTTATGAAAATCGGCCAACTATATACTTAGTATAGCTGCCATACAAAAGATATGTCTGAAAAAAAGTCTTAGTATGAAAATCTGTTTTGTTTTCAATGCTATCGCTCACAAACTTGTTACTGATCAATATTGTATGCTACCTTACAATTCTGCCAAGTATGATCCAAATCGGATGACTATAGCATATAGCTGCCATACGAACTATCGGTCGAAAAAGAAGTTCTAGTGAGAAAAATTTTTTTGTTATTAAGGCAAACGCCACCAAACTTCGTATTTATTAGTTGATCTATGATTTTACATAATTCCACCAAGTTTGATGAAAATCAAACATCTATATAGTATAGCTGCCATACAAAAGATTGTTCTGAAAAAATGTCTTAGTAAGAAAACCTTTTTTGATTTCAATGCTATCGCTTACAATCTTGTTATTGATCAATATTATATGCTACCACACAATTCTGTTAATTTTGATCCAAATCGGATGACTATAGAATATAGCTGTCATAGAAACGATCGGTCGGAAAAGTAGCTCTAGTGAGAAAAACTTTTTTGTTTGCAATGGTGGAGTCTTTATACTTTTCAGCTATGAATATTATCGGTTTCTACACATTTTTGGGGAGTTTGGTCAAAATCTGATGAATATATCATTAAATAGTATATAACAAACCTGCAAGCAAATGGTTAAAGTAGTGGCGTCATCTATTGCTGAGTTTGGGGAATAGCTGAGCTAAGAATGTTTGGCGAAAATCATTTAAAAACTTTATTTAAATAAATTTTAGAAGCTACAAGGGTGTATAAACGTCAAAAATCAACTACACACACGCGCATATATATTTGTGTGCATTGTGCATAAAGAAAACCAAAAAACGAACAAGCATACGAACGCATTTCGAATTTTCGACAAACGAAGTATCGAAGACATGACAAACTTCGTATGAAAACTCGGTATACAAAGTGTAGCGAGAGTGTTTTTTACTTGTGGGCCGTTGTAATGCATGGTGTGGGCTCGACTCATTTAGCTGTGCGCCGCTCTCTTCGCTTGTATTGGTGTCTACGCCGCCCTAAGCTGGCTTTGTACAGTGTACACAAAACCTTTTAACCAAAAAACCATTTATAAACCTTAACCATTGGTAAATATTTTGTGGACAAATAATGTGTCCTTTTAAATTTACTAAAAAAAAAAGTCCCTCTGTAGACTCTTTAACAATTCTTCCGCAAAACGTGCAATCTGTATATTAATTGTTGTGCATACCTCATTCTATTTCCGCTTTGACTGATGTTGAAGCTAATCTTAACTGGGAATTGAAAAAATTAATGTGTAGGTGTGTACGGTTACAAGTGCTTGCCATATCATTAAGCTACTCAAAACCAAAAGAAGCCAGCCGTCAAGGCCAAGTTGTAGCCATAATGCATTAACAAATCTGTGTTCATTACTTAAACTAATTGCTACATACCCCCAACCCAACCCAATCCCAGCCCCAAACCCAATTCCAACCCAACCCAACACACACACACGTAGTAAGTCTCAGGTTGGATATGTGCGTGACAGGTTTCGGTGTCAGTATTATGCATGAGGCGCATAACCATAAATTAACACCATCAGAGAGGCACACGAATAGACATGACTCGGGTAGGCGTGCATTGAGGGGGAACACTCCGCACCTGACCCAAAAACCAAAGCGTGTACTTAGTTGTACTAAAATAGTCGTCATGTCATGGTTGTGTCAAGAGGCTTACAAATAGTTGTGTGGAACCATTAATTTTGGCTTACATGAACCAACGCTGGAGTTGCCACCAAAATTGTGACCGTATTTCAAACATAAACACGATTAGGCTTAGCCCCCAGCCCAACACCATCAGCACAAAGTAGGCATACAACTCTTTCAGATGCAACATCCGGTAGCTTTCGGGTTTGCGTAAATAGTTTTCATCCAGCTCCCAGTGTGCCCATTGGGCTAACAGACCCGTCGAACGCATCCATATGATCTCCTCGTTAAATTGATCGATCAGAAATGAATGCTTCGTTAGATACATAGTTAGCTGGAAATTGATTACATCCTCGGGTATGATCTCGAAATGTAAGATCTCTCGCTGACCCATGCGTTGGGCTTGCTGTGCTATCCGACGATTATAATGTATGATCACATCCTCCGAGCTGACCACCGCATGTCGACGACGCGGACGATTCTTGACTATGTAATCCAAAGAACCCGTCTCTTTGTTGGTGTCTATGACGCGAAAGTTCATATGATCCATACTGGGTATTTCCGAGAGCACCACATTCACGGATGATGTGATCACGACGGTGTAATTCTCCCGGAGTATATCATCAATCGATTGGGGCATACGATTCAGTTGATGTGTTCGTATCAGATGGTATAATAGACCCTGGTAGACGGTGCGTATGACCAGACTGTAAATCATCAACATGATGCAATATAAACGACTGGCATTGAAACGCGGCGTATCCAGTAGTGGCATGCCCACAAAGATTAGCTGCAGGTTGAGCCAATGGTGACGGGGTTCCGGGAGAAATCGATCGAAAACGAACTGTACCAAGATCGCCAAGACTGCCACCCCAATAATGCTCAGCCAAATTTCCAGGGGATATGGATAGAACATTATGTCAAGCGAGCTGAGCTCATAGCTGGCATCGAGTACGGCAAACGTTTCACGGGTCTGATAATAGTTGAGCGTGGATGTGGCCAGAGAAGCACGTGGTACAGAGTGGCGAAAGCCACCCAAACTGAGATCAGCTTCGCGGCGCTGAAGCTGAAAGTAGATTGAAAAGAAGAGGGAAAATTGAGTAAAATCGTCAGATTTTGCTGTCATAGACAACCCAAAAGATTACAGAGAAGCTGAGGGAAATTTCAGCTGTTCAGTTGCTGGTCAAAATAAGCCAAGAGAATGCAGTTAATGTTAAGCTCCTAGACTAAAAGAATGCAGGACAGATTTGCTGAGCTGTCGCGATTCTAGACAACCCAAAAAAGTGCAGAGCAGTTTGAAATTTCAGCCGTTCTTAAGTTTCCAGACAAGTCAAAGGAGTGCAGAGAAGTTAGGAACCTTTTAAGAGTATTAAGGTACGAGACAAGCCAAGAAAATGCAAAAAAGATTGAAGTCTGTGAGCTGCTTCGGTTCTAGAGAAGACAAGAAGAGTGCAGCGAGTGAGGTCTAAGAGAAGCCACCATAGTCCAGGCATGCTTGAGGTGTGCAGGATCTAGACAAGCCCGCAGTAGTGCACCATAGCTTAAGATCCCTTAAGCTATTAAGTTGAAAGAGTGCAGAGAAGCTTGACTGTTGCTTAAGATTCTTTAAGCTATTGAGTTTCACAAAAAGTCAAAAGAGTGCAGAGAAGCTAAGATTATGTAAGCTATTTAGTTTCACGACAAGTCAAAAGATTGCGGAGAAGCTTGAGCTGTTGAGGTTTTAGACAAGTCAACAGAGTGCAGAGAAACTTGAAAGTCTTTGAACTGTTAAGGTGCTAGACAAGTCAAACAAGTGCAGAGAAGCTTGAGCAGTTAACGTCTCAGGCAAGCCTAAATGATGCAAAGAAGTTTGATACCTTCGAGCTGTTATGCTTAAGTTGTTCCTCAATAAACCAAAAGAGTGCAGAGAAGTTTAAGCTGATGAGGCCCCAGAAAAGTCTTCAAATTGCAGAAAAGCTTGAGCTTTTGAGTTTATAAACATGCCAATAGAGTGCAAAAAGCTTGAGAGTATTTGAGTTGTTGGGGTACTAGAAAAGCCAAACAAGTGCAGATAAGCTTGAAGCATTCAAAACACATCAAGAGAGTGCAGAACAGCTTGTACTCTATGAGCAGGTATGGTCCTAGACCAGCCAAAAGAGCGTAGAGACGCATTAAGAGAGTGCAGAGAAGCTTCGAGCATAATGGACACTTCAATAGAGTGCAGAAAGGCTTAGAGCCTCATAGCAGTCCAGGTACTAGACAAGCCTAGAGAGTGCAGAGAAGCTAAGAGCATACTCTACACATCAATAGAGTGCAGAGAAGCTTAGACTCTATAAGCTGGTAAGTTACTAGACAACCCAAGAGAGTGCACAGAAGCTTAGAGCATACTAGACACATCAAGAGAGTGCAGAGTAGCCTGGAGCTGTTTGGTTCTGGGACAAAGCCAATAGAGTCCGCAGAAGCTTGGATCCTCTGAGCTGTTAACAGCAAGAGCTTCTTCCTAGACAAGCCAACAGTTTGCAGAGAAGCTTGTAGCATACTAAACACATTAAGTGATGGCAGAGAAGCTTCGAGCATAATGAACACTTCAGGAGAGTGCACAAAGGCTTAGAGCCGGATAGCTGTCAAGGTACTAGACAAGCCAAGAGAGTGCAGAGAAGCTTGGATCCACTGAGCTGTTGACAGCAAGTGCTTCTTTAAGCTGCTTAGGTCCTAGACAGTGTGCAGAGAAGCTTGTAGCATACTAGACAGATTAAGAAAGTGCAGAGAAGACACAGCAGTTAAGGTACTAGACAAGCCAGGAAAGTGCCGAAAAGCGCGGAACTTGTAAACTGTTTTAGTCCCAAACACAGGCATTAGAGTGCAGCGAAGCATGGAGCCTCTGAGCCAACAGAGTGCAAAGAAAATTGAAAAACTCACCATTCCCAGAGCTTCCTCGCGCACATGCACTGATTGTGGTCTAAGAATCTTCACACTGAAATTCATCTTCTTGGCCAGGGTCAGTAACAAAGTACCCTCAAATCCCCCACTTATGTAGCTGACACCTTTATTTTCCGTTAGCTTGAAAAACGGTGCCACAGTCCAAAGAACCGCACGCAACGGACACCCATGCAAATTTACCAACTTGCGCGGAAAGAGTTCCGGATTGATTAAGCTCTGCCCGTTGTAACGATTGATCAGCTTTGGCTCCATATCTGCGCAACTTTTACGGCTATACGGATAGTACGTGTAAATCAGTATATCACCGTTTGACTTCTGCACCAAGACATTGCAGTGGATCAACTGATGACGCCAGCAATAGTTAAACACCGCTCTCATCTCGCTCTGGTGTAGATTATCTCGTGACTGCAGGAAAATTAAGTAGTACTCGTTGTAATTATATTCCTGGGCATATTGAGCCACGCGGGTTTCCGAGAACGCTGCGTACGAGTCGGTGAAGATGACATTAAAATGACGCCGACCGGGTACAGTTTGCCAGGGGGCTTCCTGGATGTTAACAATCTGCAGTGGAGCAAAGCCCCAGTTCCGGAACAGAATGGTCATCATTTCGTTGTAGAAGTTGCAGGTGTGAGGATTGCGACAACAAAGCGTTAAGACCAGAGATGATGTAAGATTGATAATGTGCTGATGCACCACATGGATTAGAGCGCGTGCCACAAACTCATTGAGCTGATGCACTTGCTCGCCGGATAGATTTTGATACGAATGGTGGAGCTGCGTTATGTTCATGCTGATTGAAGGTTTGAAGGGTAAATGATTCCTAAGGTACTGCTAAGCTCCATTATGCCCACGACTAATTACTTGGGAAAAAGTTTGTTTTCGACTTCTAATGAGCTGGGAAATGATGATTCCACAATAGTTCACCGCCGAGTACTAAACTCGCCAGTCCATACAGGCCAGCCATTAGCTTATAGACACCCCACAGCTGGTTATTATCCAGGTAGTATAGCTTTTGTTCCTGTTCCTGCTTTCTTTTAATGGCCATTTTCTGATCGAATGTAATTCGACGCCAGGCGGAAGTAAGACCACTTGCCTCCAGTCTGCGTATGGCATCGTCAATTTTCTTATAAAAGTAGGAATGCTTGGGCATATAAAAGCCCACCAGTTGTACATAGATGTAATAGGTTAACATGTGATATTTATCCCAGCGATTGGTTTCACGCAAATGCGCTCGTGTCACATCTTGTCCCGTAATGGCAAACACTTTTCCCTCATGCTGACGCTCATGCAGCACATCCAGCACCTCCTGATCAAATGAGGTGGTCAGTCCCTCAAACTTATCTAGATTGGAAGCCACAAATGGCATCTCTTGCATCATTTGTAAAGTGTGCGAAGTGCAGAGGGCATGAAAGTCACCCGTTAACAATTCCTCAAATGAACTGGGCAACGAGTTAAACAGCTGGAAACGTATCAAATGGAACAAAAGCGATTGATAGCAGATTCTTAAAGGTATGTACGCAAATAGCCAGTGGGCATAGATCATACGTTGCGTCCAAGATGAAGGTAAGTGAGCCAGGGAAGAGCCTAGTAAAAGTTCCAGTACCTGAAGACCAGCTCCTCTCCAGCGCCACATATACACAAAGTATTGAAGGGTTATGGCAAGGATTAATACCAACCAAATGGTCCAGGCAAATGGAAATGTTAGAATGGCAAGTGAACCGAAACGATAATTATCCAAATTTACGGTGGCCACCAGAGGTGAATAGTAGTGAGCCAGCGGAGTGGTAAGTAGGATATTACGTCGTGCTGTCCTGCGAAAGTAGCCCACACTAAGATTCGCCTGCTGGGCAATTAGCTGTAAGGGAGAAGAGGTGAACATTTTAGGTACTTGTTAGCAAAATCTGGCGACCGTGATCTCAGGAAAGACACCAAATTTAATGAGCTTAAGACTCTAGAACAGCGATGCCCAGCCGCATGCTCTTTGAGTACGTTTTGTTTTTGTAATTGCACCGAAGATAGGAAATTATACAAAACGACACACATGCAAACGATTTTGTGTGTATGCGTTGCGTAGAACAAAAACTGGTTTTGTTCTCTTCTTTGATTGGTGTTTGCGCGCGCAAACAAACTGACCAACAACAATTTCATTATTGGTATTGGTGCTTTTCTTTGTGAGTATTGGTGAGTCCCAGGAAACAATTTCATATAAAAATACACGTTTTGTAAGCTTTCAAATGCAAGTAAAACGCTGCTGTGACATTTATAAAACGCATCAAAGTAAGCGCTTTATAATCGAAACGGACCCATCGTTATAAGCTTGTAAAAGACGATTGCAAAACACGTTTTTTAAAACACATAAAGAACTTTTTGGGAAACGTGTTAAGTAAATGTTTAATAATTAATTTTTATACGCTTTTCACAAGCTCTGTAAATACTTTTACAAAACACGTATTATGAATGAAATAATTAAGCGTTTTAAACATTTATTTTGTGAGTGTTCTTATTTGTTTTTATGTTTATTAATAATAAACATAAATTAAAATTCAATTAAATTAGCGGTTTCTCAGTTCTTTTGATAATACATTTCGTTTTGAACATTTTTTTTTTGCGAGAGTTCTTTATGTTTATCATTATTAATCCCAAGCAAATATTGAAATTTAGTTAAATTAGCCTTTCGCAGTTCTTTTGTTTACTAAGAATACATTTCGCTTTGGACATTAATTTTGTAAGGTTTTCTATAGGTTTTTTATAGTAATAATAAGTAATAATAAAGAAATATTTAAAATAAAGTTGAATTATCGTTTTTCAGTTTTTTCATTTACATTTAAGAAAAATTGACTTGATGTCTTTTAATTGAGAGGAGCAAAAAAAGTAACAAACCGTTATCAAGAAATTTTTATTTTATATTGTACTTATTGTTGGTGTTGTTTTAATTTTAACACGATTTTTCGCGTATTGAAAAAAAGATTTCGAGGAAAACACAAAGTCATCTTCCTTGACTCCATTTTCACAAGTGAAAGTTTATGCAATAGATTTTAAATATGAATGTAAATAATTGACTATAAACTGATTAAAAGCTTTCTAACTTACGACGAATGGCAGTGGCGACAGTGAAGGCTCAAATGCACTGCTTGTACGCAGTACCTCTCCACGAAAAATTTTCTGCAACTCCGTCATCCATAAGTTTTTTCCACGACTTCGTAACGAATTTCCATGAATTTCAATCTCCTGTTGTAGACGGTTAACCTCGTTGCCCACGGATCATGGTGCCTCGCTGTTCCACAAATGTTGGAAAACTTCGTTGGCGCTGTGCACAACACTTCTTGATTTTTTTGCTGCCGATATTAAACAAATTTACAAGCGCACGTAATATTTCATTTCAATTGAAATTTTTGCATCTTTGCTCTTCAGCAACCACAACTGGAATGACTTATACACTATTTTTTTGCTCGCCTTCGCTCAAGGCTAAAGCCCCATACAAAAATTGAGGGAAGAAGAAGCAGAAGTTACAACTTCGCCACTTGAACTTTTTGCAAGTACGGAGATAAGAATTTGAACGTCACCCTTAACAGTCAATGTAACGCTTAACAGCACATTTGTGGAGACTATGTAAAGCGGCTGTGGGCCTTATTATGCTTTGAGCAGCTGACGCAGCACTGAGAATGCACCTTGTTAAGTCACTCTGCGCATCGATCATCTGGAGTGCATTAAGCTAAAGTGAACTAAGAAATAATAATAAAAAAGAAAACGGCAGAAAAGCAAAAACGAAAGAGACGCTTGGAAATGTTTTCACATGATAAAAAAATTTCTTTAATTTTGGCGGTGAAAGAGCAATGTACAATGTACATACATATGTGAAAAATTAACACTTTGATCAATTTGACTAAAATTTGTACCAATATGTTACAGTGGCTGATTGCCGAAAAGGCTTTAAGTCTTTGCGGGAGAGCTATCGCTATCATGGCAGAAGCGCAAAGCAGATGAAGACTGGTAGTGCCGGTGGTGAGCCAATAGATAGCCCTTCTTTTATGGACGATGTGAATATTGATTGGGAGTTCAACTCATTAATGTCGTTTCTGTCGAATGTCTCATCAAAGCGCAGGTAAGCCGATCAATAATATTTTTGTAAATTAATTTAATGAAAGATTCATTATTTTACAGGACATTACAAACAGACCCCTTGCTTCCTGCTGAATGCCTGGACAATTCTGCAGTGGAAATATAAGAGTGCATTTCTGAGTCCATGCTGTCGTCAACTCAGGTGGGAGACAGCATCGAAGTTGGGGCCACAACCAGCAGTTACTCCTACGTAAGTAACTGAATCTTTAAGTGATATTTCAAATCAAAGCATCTACTTTATTCATTTAATAGAAAAGGCGTCGCAATATGTCGGAGAAGTCTGAGGGCAACGACAAATTGATGGGTGCAATTTCCCAGATTATGGAATACCAAAAGGGGCTAATGGAAGAGCATAGAAGACCCTAGCCTACTGGGATAGCATTATTAAAGAATTTTATCCATTATTTATCCATTTTTTAATTGTAAACAATTTCACTTGGCATCAAAACAAAAAACAGATGATCGAGAAGTGTGAACCACCGCCAGGAAAACTAAAAATACCACAAACTTTAATTTTCGGCGAAATTTTTTCTTAAGTCTGGTCACGCTACTCTTACGTTCCACGGTGACGAAACATATGACGAAGTTAGCTAAATTACGAACGTCGGATGTCCGTATGGGGCTTAACTGTAAATTTTTTTCCACTTCCCTTGCACACAAGAAGGCCAGCTGCAGCTGTCTAGCATTCCAAGATAAGTTTTGCCGAGAGAGCGAGAGAGAGTGATAGTATGAGCACGAAAATTAGAGTGTTGTGTCATGCCTGCTCTCGGTCGACGAAACAGCATGCGCAAATCGCTTACAACAGCAAATGTTTTGTAAATGTCCGAGGCTGCCATAAGACAACGCTTGCACAAGAAATTTTACCTTAAGCTTGGTTTGCAAACCGCTTGCTAAATTGCTGGCTAGGGTATGCTGCTTTTGGGCATGCCTGCTCTAGAGTTCACAAGAATTCCAATGTGGACCTTTGATTTTACATTTGTGTGCAGTGTGTGTGTGTGTGTGTGTGAGAAGTCTGCAGAATAACCCAGTCGGAACTGTATGCATGCCAGAAGTACATATTTCATGCCAACTTCTCACGTCAGTAGGCATGAGAAACCTGAAAGCTCCCATTCGCTTTTGTTAAGCAACGCCGTAAAACTCAGGGGTTGTTGTTGTAACCGTTAACCGTTTGGGTGACGTCACGCGGCAGCCTTCGGGTTCTGCTTTTCTCTCTACAAACTCAGTACTTCAGATGTACCAACTTTGTATTTCGTAGGTAAGAAGAGTTGATTTTTGACTTTTGTATGAAATGTCACCCCAAAACTAAATTAAATAGATTTGAGTTTATTTGCAATTTTTGTTTTATATTTAAGCCAACAACAATTTTTGTCTACTTCTATTTATATTATTGATGTTCGCCATGGTGCCTTTCATGTTGGCTTTCGATGCTGATGTTAGCGATGATAGTTAGCGATTTGGCCTTTAAATGTGTAGTTGTTTGTAGCTTTTAAACAAGTGACCTGTTTTAAGTACAAAATATATTAATAGAATTTTGGTAAATTAATAATAATAATAATACATAAATGCTATAAAATCCCTAGATGTAATTAAATTCGATACTCACCAAGAATATATTGCGCATTTGTAACTATAAAATTATTATTAATATTCACGGTTAACACATCTTTTTTCTGCAAAAGCCGAAATCGAACTGATTTCATCATTTTTTTCGATTTCTCTCTCTCGTTTGGTCAACCCTCATCAAGCGTTCGGGGCTAACTTCGTTTTTCTACTTCGTGTTCGATCTCCACGAGAGAGAGATTGAACCGTTTCACGATATGCTGACTCTTAGCCTTACGAATAGCTGAGAAAACAACGGGTGAGTTTGTCATGGTAAAAAATTGACTTATTTCATGCCGAAAAAATAATGTAGTGACTATTTTCGTGAAATTTCATGCCACCAAATGTACTTATTTTGGGAAACACATGCTGCAAAGTCCAACTGCGAAACTTTGCACACAC
>JBAMBO010003116.1:0-28100 GCA_037044535.1 Lordiphosa magnipectinata
CACAGCACACATGTGTAAAATCGTAGGTCCACATCACAAATTTCCCTGGCAGTTACTCATCTTTGAGAGTTCTAGAGCAGAGATGGGCGCGTCGAGAAGTTCCAATGCACACGAGGCAGCGCGCTGCCTCGTGTGCATAGGAGCTCTGCCGCGGCCGACTGCACAAAATCACACGTACGCTATAAGCATTGAAAGCTATTTATAGAACACGAATGGGGCGCACGCAAATTGTGCTTGTATGCGTGTGAAAAGTGTGTCGATATGTGTGCATGCCCATCTCTGTTCTAGAGTCTTTGATGTTACACTCAGAAAATATTTTTGCAAAATTAAAGAAAATTCAGTCAAGGGTTGAAATCGCCCCAAAGTTTAGAAATAATTTCTTTATTTAAGACATTGTTTTCTAAAAATTCCTTTTAAGGCCAACTTTACTAAAATTCAGAAAAAAATGTGTTAAATATAGAAATTATTTTTAAATGTTAGGGCGATTTCAACCCTTGACTGATTTTTCTTAAATATAGAAAAGTAGTTTTCTGAGTGTACCCAGAGTGTGGGTAAGCAGAGTTTAAAAGAATTGAGGAGTTGTAAAATTGGCTCAAACAGCACCTCCAAAGGAGGGCCAGTGCCAAGCTTCTCTCAAAGTATTGAGGAGTTGAGTTAGTGATATAGTTCAATATGTTATGATCCGTCCGTCTTTCCCGGCTCCCACTATCGGTCGCCGGCTAGCCGGCTGCCAAATCCAGCAATCAAGCTCCTCTCTCTTCGAAAACTTTCCACAAAATATCCCTAAAATACTTATTCACTCTTACCGAGATAGAGACTTATTGCTAACTTTTCAAATATAAATGTAATTTTCGGCTGGGCTACGTGCATTCCGCAAAAGAGCTAGGCAATGACTTTTAAAAAACTTTAGGTCCTTCTTACTCTGAGCCACAGGACGGTAACAATGGGCGTGTTCAGCAGAATAATTGATCCCTGAGCAGGTATCAGAAAAAAATGTTGTATCGAATAGTTTCTGCTGTTGGAGGGAGCAGTATCACTTTAAAGTAGCGTACTATTTCTTTCATACATGCTCCTGTATCACGACACCTCAAATTGGCTATTATGATGCCGCATTTCTCGAGTTCAGTATTAAGATAATTGCAAATTTATACTTGATCAGGGAGCAAGTTGTTCTGCTGAAGACGGCTAATTTAAAATATTGAGCCGCTCACTCCCTGAACCTTCGGAACTAGTGAACCAACACGACCCAGTAAACCACTTGTGCGCAGCCCTGGTTCCAATCTCGTTTATCGGCGGCGTGTATATCGATATACATTAAGATCAAAACAAACAAACAAACATTTCGGGTCTTAGCTTTAGTGGAGTGGCTAGCTTTACAGGAGTGGAAAATGTGCTGTTCGGTCTGTCGGATCATCTCCGGATTCCTGCCCAACGTAGGCCATCGCCCACGCCCTGAGATAAGGCTGTACAAAGAGGAGTAGGTATGCCTGTATGTGTGTGTGTGTGTTTTGGCTTTGCCACTAAAAGAGTTAGCCGTGCAATAATAAACTCTGTCTTCTCCTAATTCAGGTCTGGGAAGATCACCCGGTTACAACCACTTCTCCCCTTGGTAGGGGCTTCCATATCCTGGGACAAGTTACAAAAAAGACGAGATGTCAAAATTTCCGGGTTGTTCATATGTGGACTTGCCACCAACATACGGAGATTGCATATGCAGACACACTTTACTCATCATTGTCCGATTTTTGTAAGTCACCATACCATAACATTGATCGCTTTCTGCGATTGCTTTAAAAATGAAATGAACCCAGTTTTCTGCCTCAAAATCCGCTTAAAACCGGTTTGGAATCAACTCAAAATTATTTCTTAATATCAGGCCTCAAATCGAATAGTATTTCGGTTTTTATATCGAATTTTTAGCTCTTCTATTGCTATACACTAGAAGAAATCCAATTCTACTCTTAAAACAACTCTTTTGTCATAACGCTCTACTCGCCAAGCTTATTTCTCTTTATTGTGCTGGATTCAATCTTACTTGGACCGAAGGACTTACAAAGTCAAAATAAACAACTCGCTTTCTATTCCATATGTGGCTACTTCAGGACTTCCTTGGTCCTTTACTTTTCATTATTTTTATTAAAGACATTTGTATGCATTTTCGTAACTCAGAGTTTCTGCTATATGCTGATGATCTTAAAATTTATCGATCAATTAAATCCTTAAATGATAGTCGATTGTTGCAATCTGATCTAGATAGGGTCAGTGCATGGTGTGCTCTCAACTTAACCTCAGCAAATGCCTTATTGTTAGATATAGCAAATGCTTCTACAATATCACGGCCACTTACTCGATTTCTAATCAAACTTTATCGAGCCGGGTTGAGGCCATTGATTTGGGAGTGAAATTTGACAAAAAATTTCACCTTTAATGAGCACATAAATTATATTTTGCCAAAGTCCTATTCCATGTTTGGCTTTGTCAAGCGCAATGCCAGCCAATTCAAGGATCCTTATACTAGGTTGAGCCTTTACTCTGCATTTGTGCGTTCTAAGTTGGAGTATGCTTAATTTATTTGGAACCCCTCTAGTGCAGTTCATACAAAGAGGCTTGAAAAAAATTTCTAAAATTCGCGCTTCTTCCGCTTCTTCAGAATATATATAGGTGATTCCATGAAAAATCGGCCACTCGAATTTTTTTTTGGTCGAAATAATTTGGAAAACATCATACATTTTTGTGTGTTTCACTTGACCTAGAGCCGGCAATACTCAAATTTTTTAAAAATCTAAATTTTCAAATCATATCCCGCGAAAATACGTATATACTATTTTGCAACAAAGAATACGAAAAAAATTATTTCGACCAAAAAAAAATTCGAGTGGCCGATTTTTCATGGAATCACCTATATATATTCTTGATCAGAGCATCAAAAACATCATACATTTTTGTGTGTTTCACTTGACCTAGAGCCGGCAATACTCAAATTTCTACAATTTAGAAAGGTCGCTAACTATCGATTTTTAAAAATTTAATTACACCCAGCCGTAAGCCGTAATAGGATCTTCTTCTTGTGGGAACCGTTAAGCATTCACCATACATTATGATATGGGGATGCATATCTAAATATAAAACTGAATCAATTTTAATGATGCAGGGTATGGTGAGCGCGGAAAAATATAAAGACATAATTTTAAGTGGAGTTGTGCCTAGCCTTGAGGCAATAAGTGAGAAAGAAGAAGATCCTATTTTCCAAGATGATTCTGCACCTTGCCATCGGGCTCGATCTATAAGTAATTCAGTGAGCTTTTGTTATTAAAACAACTTAATCAATTAATTTTGACCTTCTTCTTAACGAATATAACAATTTTGAATTATGAATTGGGCATTAAGTCCCTAAATTGGCCCGGAAACAGCCCTGACCTCGCCCCAATAGAGAATGTCTGGGCCCTTATGGCTGCGAAAATAAAAAAAATGAAGCCTAAAACCATGGTAGAATTGAAGGATATGATAGAAAAAGTATGGTTCGAGGATATCACTGAGGAATATTTAAGCGCTTTGTACAATTCGATGCCCAATAGGGTAAAATGTGTAATTAAAGCAAAAGGGGGTACTACAAAGTACTAATTTAAATTTTGATACAATATATATAATAATAATTTGATACAAAATATATATTAGATTATAGCAAATGAAGTATACTTTTGGTAAAAAATCATTATTTGTTGAGTATATGCACTATTATAATTATTATAATTTTTTTTCTTAAAATTGTCATAATTATGAAAAGTCACCAAAATTAATATGGGTCTGGAAAAAAACCATTTTCTAAAAAACTAACATTCATAAAATAAAAATTGCTATGCACTTTTATTTAAAAATATTCCATTAATCAGTAAAAAAAATAATTGGGTAATTCGGAAAACATTTATAGAAACCCTAAGCAAGAAAACATACAAGTATGTGAATATTTAGACTGCGGCTTTTTTTGTGGCGCTGGGTGTATTTTCAATTGATTGCTATCCAAAGCCATTGGTAAAAGAAATATTTCAAAAATCTGTAAATTTACATTCGATCCCAAACTTTCAAATTACTAACACTTAAAAATTATTTAAATTTTTTGTTGGTTACCAATTCGCGAAAATAAGAAAACAAAGATTAATTGCCGCGAAAGGGACGTTTTTTTCTGCTTCATTTTTTTCTCAAAATTAGGTCTTGTATCCAGGAATTTACTGTATTAAGCTCTAAATGGGAAACTAAATAGTTCCAGAGTTATATCCTTTTTTCTCAATTATTTTTTTTTTTGAAACTAACAATATTAGTTGTCTCGGAAAGTGAGTATGTTTTGGTTTGCTTTTGTTATTCAAAATGCTATTACAGGATTTCATTGGAACAACGACCAAGTCACTATTTTTCAGATTGAATTTTATTTAAAGGATGGAAAGCACCTGAAACACCAAACAATAACAATAATATCTTATTGCAAGAAACATGATGTAGTAGCGGTTTTCGTTTTTCTTGAAGCCCTTAATGAATATTTTTTCGCAGAGTTCCCTCACATTCAAAAGTGCATTTATTTCTCGGACGGTGCTCCTCAACAATTAAAAAACGTTAAGAACTTTTTCAATGTCTATCAACACAAAAATGATGTTAACAGATCTGCGGAGTGGCATTTCCACGCAACAGCACGCGGTAAAGGACCATGCGATGGAGCTGGGGGAACACTAAAAAGAATGGCTAGACGGGCAAGCCTTCATATGATTACCGATAAACAGATTACCACTGCCATAGAACTCTATGAATGGGCCAAACATCACAGTACGATACAGAAACACAAATCACTATAGTACGGCTACAGAATTTTTAAAATCACGATATTCAAAATGCAAAACTATACATGGAACACAAACTCTTCACTCTATTCAACCACAAAAAAACAATCTTCTTAAAACCAAATCATACTCACTTTCCGAGACAACTAATATTGTTAGTTTCCAAAAAAAAAAAATAATTAAATAATTGAGAAAAAATGCCATAACTTTGGAAATATTCAGTTTCCCATTTAGAGCTTGATACAGTAAATTCCTGGATCCAAACCCAAATTTTGAGAAAAAAATGAAGCAGAAAAAAACGTCCCTTTCGCGGCAATTTACTTTTGTTTTCTTATTTCCGCGATTTGGTAACTAAAACAAGAAAGAAAGTCGGTCAAGCCCGACTATAACATACTCTGCACCCTTAATGTCGCAGCTCGCATTTGGTCACGAGTCAAACGGCCAGTTAACACACAACGCAGTGCGCTCTCTAAGTCTCTCTCTCTCTCTCTCTCTCACTAAGATTGCTTCTGCTGAACGCAATGCTTAGGTTATGGGTGGGGTGGGTGGGGGTGTTAACTGACCGTTTTTTGCTCATAACTTGAGTATCGTTCATCCGATCTTTATCATTCCTTCAGCAAATCGATTAATAATTTTAAGTACTAGATATCTCTAAAAAGTACGAACCATCTATCATCAAAACTGTAGGAGATATGACGTTTTTTCTAAATTACGGGGGCGCGAGTGGGCGTGGCAAAAATTGAAAATAAACTTGATCTGCCTGCAAGTATAAGAAATATATGTCCCATACATGTCAAACCTCTATCTCTTACCATCTCTGAGATCTCTTCGTTCATACGGACGGACAGACAGACAGACAGACGGACAGACGGACATGGCTATATCGACTCGGCTGTTGATGCTGATCCAGAATATATATATTTTATAGGGTCGGAAATGATTCCTTCTCCCTGTTACATACTTTTGCACAAACTTAATATACTCTATGTACCTTCGGTACAGAGTATAAAAATTTAAATAATTTTCAAGTGTTAGTAATTTAAAAGTTTGGGATCGGATGTAAATTTACAGATTTTTTAAATGTATTTTTTACCAATGGCTTTAGATAGCACCCAATTGAAAATAATTAAATTTTCAAATCATTATATCCCGCGAATTAAGCACATTTCGGCAAAATGCTGAAAATACGTATATACTATTTTGCAACAAAGAATTCGAAAAAAATTATTTCGACCAAAAAATATTCGACTGGCCGATTTTTCATGGAATCACCCATATAGTTTATGGGGTCGTAAATGAATATTTCTATGCGTTGCAAACTTCTGGGCAAAATTATAATACCCTTTGCAAGGGTATATAAAGTTGTATACGTTTCGGCATTTCTTTAAGGAGCACAACTTATGTCTGCCAACATAATGTTAATATGTTAGCATTAATGTTAATGCTCGTTGAAAGCTAACTTAAAATATAAATGCTAAAAACGAGTGTTTCGTTCACTACAGTTTTTGGAAGCTATCGTCATGGATACTTTTACTGTCACAAAAAAAAGCGTAAGAGATACTGAGAAATCAAGAGATATAAAAAGCGGACAATGTTCTGGTTTAAGTTTCAACTTTCCGTCACGGTCGCCACTAAAGGGTTTTGCCCGCTGGCTTCTTGTAATGATTTCATGTATTAAAACCGAATCAATGGAAATGAAATATCGGCTATATTAAGTGATGTCGTTACTGTTATTTGTTACGGTTTTAGTCCCTCATTTGTGCCCTATATTCACACTCACCATCTCTAGTGGACCAAGCTTGCTGCCATTCGCCAACTTATACTCGCTCGCGGGCTGCAATGTGACATTCTTGAGCACCACACTAAAGTTCATCCAATTGGCCAAATGTTCTACGATAAACATTTCCAAGCCCGTCGCTTTTGGCTGTTGCTTTTGATGATCCCAACTGAGTTCGACAAATGGTGGAATATGCCAGGTCAATACAGAGATGGGACAACCATGCAACTGAGTTAGTTTATCTGGAAACATGGGATCGTAAATCATACGCTGGCCATCGAAACGATTGATCAAAACTGGACGGGCCGTCTGACAATGCTCTTTGGTATATGGATAATAGCTATAGACCAGCACATCAGCCTCAGCTGTCTGGATCATAATATTGCAGTTTAACCAATAGTTGGCAAGACAATGGTCCAAAATCAATTGCATTTGCTGGGGTATAAATCTGTCCCGGGTCTGCAGAAAGATGAAGTAATACTCGTGACCATCGTATAAAGCATTATCGTTAGCTAGATTGGTGGCTCTGTGAAAGGGATGAAGGAGATTACCACAAAACATAGTTTACGTTTATAATGCAACATTTTAGAGAGCATAAATATTTTGAAGAAATTTATAGTAAGTATTCACAATTACAGCAAGCCCAAGAGTGCCTTGAGACACTTATTCCGAATTTCTCAAAATATTTATGCCGCAGACTGTAGTTAGCTCTACCCACAGCAATGCCTCGTATGAGTCCACCAGCAACAGATTACAATATTTCCTTCCCGGCACTCGTATCAATTTCTCCAACTGGTATAGCTGTATTTGTATTGTTATTCCACGAAACGATGTACCAACCAGATGCTGTAGCATATACTCGAACCACAATGTTGTGCCCGGGTTTCTTGACGAAATCGCCACTGCCAGAGTAACACTGAGTTCGATGAATACATTTTGTATAACATATCGCAGTGCTCTGGCCACATGCAAATTCACCTCCTCGGCCTGCCAATCAATGCGTGACCGTTCCAAATAGTTTTGATAGATCGAACTGTTGGTATTCATTACGCGACGACGATTTGACTCGCACTGAGGATAGAAAAGAGGTATTTTAGTGCATGTCAAGATATGGACAGAGATTGGAACGGGGTAAATATAGAATTTGTTCAAGGGTTGTGCTAATGAAATGCAAACATGTCACTAAGGGGGATTGGAGGTGGTGTATATGGGTGGTGGTAGGATTTGAATTGAATTTTAATAATGAATTTAAATTGTCAACTGATTTTTTGACGTTAGGTTAGGTTAGGTTAGGTTAGGTTAGGTTAGGTTAGGTTAGGTTAGGTTAGGTTTGGTTAGGTTAGGTTAGGTTAGGTTAGGTTAGGTTAGGTTATGTTAGGCTAGGTTAGGTTAGGTTAGGTTAGGTTAGGTTAGATTAGTAATATCAGTAATATTAGTTATATCCAATAGAATGCCTTCAGGAGACTTCCCTTTTTGTGACCGAAACCAACAAAAATATCCACCAAAAATATTTGCAATAAATATTCCATATCGATATTCCATTATCCCTAGTTTGGATGGGTAAGGAGAGGTTAGGACTGGATATGTTTCGACGGGATAGGTTAATACAAAGCGGTAAAATTAAGAAAATAGTAAGTTTATTATAAAAACTTTGATTTTCCATAAATAGTTTTCGTGAGAACCTGTGAACGTTCCGGAATAGTTGGCCAATACGCAATCGAATGAGCGTTTATCAGCCTCAATACTTAGGGTGGGTATTAGACTGGCCCTTAAAAATAAATTTTAAAGCGCCAGGCAGAAATGGTTTCTCCTTGGGCCCAAATGAAACCATACAAAATTTGGGGCCGATCGGGTAATGTTTGATGGCCGCCCCATCGACCTAAAGTTTCATAAAGTAAAATGTAGGGGAAAAAGGGGGGTACGATCGGGTTTTGGCTTATAGAACATTATACACTTCTTTTGTCTACCATATTTTGGTTGCTTTTTATTAAAATATATCTAGACAGTAGTTTTGAAAAGAAAAGTGGCCAATTCAAGGTTAAAAGAACAAATAAAATGATATAACAGTACGTTTTGGTTTTGCTTTTTAAATTTCTATTACCGTGGTGCAATTTGCTTTACTATTGGAATCGATTAAGCTTTGTTATCGATTGTACCCGTGTCTCATTTGCACCATTATAGCTACAGCTGCCTCCAAATCGGCAAGTCTTACAACTTTTTTTTACACCATGCGAATTGATGGATGATTTGGGTATATTATTTAAACCCAATCTGAGCCTTAACAGTCACATATCTGTGATCTGCAACAAGGCTCAAAGCGTCCTTGGATTTATCAAAAGATGGTCCAAAGAATTTATTGATCCCTACACCACTAAACTCCTTTACACCTCACTGGTGCTCCGCATTAGCTGACTTACCAGGATCAAATTGAAGCAGTTTCTGCTTCTGATTCATCCCGAAGAGTCTGTCATGCTGTTGTTTTCATCCACAAGCTATTGGCTGGTGAGATTGACTCCATTGCTCTTTTTTTTCCTAATTAATTTGTCACTGCCACTTAGAGCAATTCGACACTACACACCCATCTACCTACCGCCCCGCCTCCGTTGCCTGTGCCTTGCTTACAACGAGTACTATCGTCTATTTTCTGTAGATAACTCTATCTTAAACGTGAAGAACTCCTTAAAGTCATTCCTCAACTAAAACATTTATTCCACGGCTAGTGCGCACTCTGACCACTTATGCTGTAAGTTGGAACATAGCTGGCATTAGCCAATAAATTAGTCCCACCGGGTCAGATTTTGCTATTAGCTGGATTTTAATTGTATTGCTCTTTAGACTCGTGTTTAACTGAACATTGTTAAAGTTACTTCTAAATAAATAAATAAACAAATAAATATAACAATAGAAAAATATCGAACGCAGAAGACTTATTGATTAGTTCAATAAGCGACTTTGTTTCGTATGGAACAAAGGATTTTTTGACTTGATCCCTCAACTTGAAGAGATAACGATGATGAACGACGAGCCTTTTTCGAGTCCTCAATCTGATTAAAATAGTCTTAAATGCGTTCGTTTTCGGATAATAAATTATACTTTTGTCGAGAGAACATGGTACCCTAGCAGCGACTCTTCATAAATAGTCCTTTGTAGCCCGCTATTCTGATCAGTTTCAACGCATTTTGGAGTAATTTTCGAGCCTTTTTCCAGTCGTTTTTTAATGAATCCCATTATGAGCAAATGCACGAGTCATTTTCGAGTCTTCCTTAAGTCGCACATGAAATAAGTCTCTGTTTGAACATCAAAAGGGCTCGAAAAAGAATTATCAAGGTGTTTCTTGTTGAAATGATCTTCCAAATTCTAGGTGGGTGCTAGGTGGGTAGGTTAAGAATCAAAAGTATGCAGTTATATAAGAAGCAATCTAAAAAGCGTTTTGTTATATTTTTAATTACAATTTTTAAAAAAATATGTGAAAAAAAACCAAAAAAATTCAGTGATATTATTTTATTCGTTCTTTTATCCTAGAATTTGTCAAATTTCTTTTCAAAACTACTGTCTAGATATATTTTAATAAAAATCAACCAAATTATGGCAGACAAAAAATGAGCAAAAACCCGATTTTACACACCATTTTTCTCATACATTTTACTTTATGGATCTTTAGGTCGATGGGGCGGCCATCAAACCTTATTCGATCGGACCCAAATTTTTTATGGTCTTATTTGGGTCCAAAGAGAAACCATTTCTGACCGGCGCTTTGAAATAAAAAAAAAATATTTTCCTAAGGGCCAGTCTAGTGGGTATTTTACCCACTCTGACGTTTGTACAACGATCCCAAAATCTTTCCAAATTGAGAACAAAGTCACAAAATTACCGATACCTTCTTGGAGATTGAGACAGTGGGCTTAAATAAGGCAAGAAAACGCGAGATTACCCTACACAAAGGAAAAAACTATGCAAAATCTTCACCAATATGTGGGATTTCTACATGCCTTGACGGGGATGTTCAGCCCATTACATTTCTGCATGCCGCGTTTAGTTTTCTGGCATGTAGCTTTTGTGCATGCTGCCTTTACTTTTCTTATTTCTACATGCGGCATGCAGAAAAGCTACATGCCACGCCTTTACTCTTTTTATTTCTACATGCGGCATGCAGAAAAGCTACAGCCCACGTATGACAAAAGTAAACGCGGCATGTAGAAAAGCTACACAAATGTAATGGGTTGAAAAAATCCCGGTCCAAACGTGTAGAAATCCTATATTTTCGTGCAGATTTGCATATTTTTGTTATCTGGGTATGCATCATTCTCCGAGCAGAAGAGGACTCCCACTCACACCCCACCTACCAAGTTTAGTTCTGGAAAACATCACATTAAACAAATTTATAAATTTTTTTTTACTTACTCTGGGGGGATTTTAACTCAGGGCCCTTGGACTGACACACGGTTGGAGCGATGACCCGCGCCGCACTTCTAAGGCAACGCATCTAATGTGTTACTTGTATTGATTAAGATGTACTTGAATTGAAAACATACACCAATTTTAACTTGCTTGTAATTCTCAAGTTCGAATTCATTGCTCTCCTCCTTTATATACTGGCAACTGAAATTTGTACACGATTCGTGTAGATTTCCAACATGTAGCATTCAGCATTTGTAATTCTAAACGTTTATTTAGAAAACCTAAATGTCGCATGCGGAGAGCAGTTTTCTACATGAAAAATATATGAATTCAGTACTGACTTAGAGCTACATTTTTCGTTTAGAATTTCCACACACGGATTTTAATATCCAAACGTTAATGTAGAAAACCTATTGCTGCTTGAAAAATGTAGAAGTTATATGGAAATAAGCTGATTTTCTAATGTCGTGTAGACGTTGCTTTTGCCCACGCAGCATTTAGCTTTTCTACATGCGGCCACATGTAGCTTTCTGCATTCTACATTAAGCGTGTGCAATTTAGCAGGCCGCAATACGTTTCGTTAAGGATTGACGTTTCCACACGAAATTTGTTTTCTCTGTGTACTTTTGTCATTTACAAAACCAAGTTTTTTTTCATGTGTCGTTACATTGATATCCTTTGCCTTGTTGCCTAATTGATGGTATCTTCTGCTTCTACCTAATGGTGTTACCCTCATTATCCAATAGTTTTGTTTAAGTTTTATGGCCTAATGATATTCAAACACATGACTCATGGCTTCTAAGCTAGTTCCAAGTATTATGAAACGAATTGAACCATTAACAAATTTGCTGCTATTCAAATCCATGAGACATGACAGTATCCACTTCCAGGCGGCAACCATCAAACAATTTGTGGTCAACTCCTTGCATTTGCAGCTGTTGTACAAAGGTGTGTGATGGTAGGAATGCATTGAGGTATCACGTTCGCATAATCTATGGTTGGTGGACTCACTGGAGGCGTTGGTAAGCATTTTACACATACTTACGTGTATTTTGCAGGGACATTGTGATTTTCACGTACACAGCGCAGTTCGATAGTAGGGAGTCATATTTTAAATAGCTCATGATATGTGTTGACACCGAGCTCCGATGGTTTGTAAAGGATTGTGCTGACCTTATGGCAACTTATAACGATCAATTAACTTAGAGATCGAATGTTTTTGATTGAATTATTTTCTATAACGGAGAACATACTGCACACTGTTCTCTAGAGTTAATAACCGAACCGATTTGAGCCCGAAACTGGGCCTTTTTTTAAACTTTGAACCAAAGTTGAGCAAATTTCTCAATCTGAATTTTCATTTTCAGCCTTTTATTAATGTTAAAAAAGAAATTAAAAAACTAAAAACATACATACCTTTTCAAATACGTTTTTTTGTCAATTAACAAAGTAGGCCATAAAATGTCGAATTGTCGACCAGTCAAGTTTCATGACAAAATTCTTCATTAAGTTTCGAACAGTCCTAGGGTCAACAACTACAAAATTTTAAAGTGAAAAAAATATATTACCAAATAAATAAATACAAAACAAAAAATGCTGCTGCTTGAGTCTATCCTCTGGGTAAGTATTAAGAAGAAGCAAAAGAAATATATTTCTAAGAATTTAACGAGACGACACGGGGATTGGTTAAATGCAAGTTATACGTGGGGTGAGACTTCAAGACTTGGTACTGACCATGGCAAAGGGCAAAAGTGTAAAGTGAATCCAACGTCATTAAAGTTTTTTAACCTTACAAGAGTTTCCCCGTTCACAAAAAGTAACCAAACGCCCTTAAAGCCCGTTAGTGGGTATTTGATGAATATGCAAGTAACTTTTTGAATATATATTGTCTAGTTTAGGCGCGACAAGCCCATTCCGCAAGAAACGCATTCGTTATTTGACGCAAAGGTATAGCTGGCGCGTATACGGGGCACGCGAGTGCCATAAACCTACATAAAGCAACCACAAATTCTAATCTCTTTCTTTCCGAGCTAAGATTTTGTTGGCGAGTTCGGACCTGCAACAACAACTTCATTTTTGTCTCTATTCTCTGTCCTATGTCAACAATGTGGCTTATGCGTAATCTGTGCTCACCCCGCGAGCAGTGACCGAACGCTTTTCGCTATTCACGGCGTTACACACACACACAACCAAACGTCGGGTTTCTATTTCTTGTGGTTGTTATTGCTTGAGATATATTTTGTGCATTTGTATTTGTTTTCACGCGGCCGTAGGCTCATTCTGGGCACCCCTGGTCTAGTTTAGTTGACTGCTAAGGTTCATTATTTGCGAATATCCATTAAATGCTCGCTTATTTGCTTCATATATTAGGCGATTGAAAGAAGTAACTTGCCTTTTTTTCTACTTTCGAACAACTTGAAAACTCTCATTGTTTTGTCTAGATGACATTTTATACAAAGCCAACTTGGGCAAAAATCAAATCACTTTGTTAATCTAAAATCCCAGTAGGCCTTGCTTGAAATTTCAAACAAAAGTCCAATGAAAAATTTGCTAGTTAGCCCTGTAGCCTCTAAAACATTCAGTTTGTATCAACCTTTCACACGGCGAACATCTAGAAAAAATTTTCAGTAATCAAAAAAAATTGGCCCAACGAAACGCAAAAAATTTATAAAATTTGGATTAAATATTTCAAGTATTTTCAAATCAAATGTCAGTACCAACAAAGAATTCATCTAGTACAAGGATAACCGACTCCGCTGCTGCTGAAAACTTTTGTGTACGACGCGCATAGATAATCTGAGGGGGGAGCATTATCTGGTGAATACTGCAGGTGGCTAGAAACCCCAATTGCAGGGTTAGGAACGCGTGGCGACGCTATAAAAATGTGGCCGAGCATTGTCATGCAAATTAGCAACACTTTCCCTATGGATTAAAGGCACCAATTGTTTTTGAAAAAGCTCCCTTGTAATGGTTTCGTTTAGAGCGAGCAGCTCATATTGCACAACAAGTTGTTGCCTTGAACGTTCCTATTCTTCCTCTTCCGGTTTCTTTCAGAAACTGAAAGTTGGAAATGTGAACCAAATATCCACATGGGCCTTATGTCTGAACAAATCTGGAGACTTATCGCTTATAACAAAGCTGAATATTTCGATGTGCACTAAGACTAATTTCCATATGGGCTTTATGTCAATTCACCCACTAAAACAACTTCAGAATTGCTCAGTTTTAATTTAATTTTCAAACTTTTTTTGTATTTTTGCAGAATTGTGATGTGAATAACCCCGATTTATGACGATGAGCAAGGTGGTAGGAACACTACCACACTCTAAACTTATTGTACAGATTTTTGTAATATAGAAGCGACGAGTGTGAGTATGCTGAAGCTTACATTCTGAAATTCAAACTAAATTAAGTTATTTCAGGTCTAAACAAAAATATCTCTCTCTCATACATTGTATTCTCTAATTTAACACGAGTACAAAATATATTTTTGCTTGTTAAAATTTAACAGCAAATTCATACACGTGATTTGGTATATCTTTCCACGGTAAGCTTTGAATAAATAGAATTCTTTGAAGAAGTAATTACTTAATTTTTCTTACAGATCTTGTTTCCACCCTTTTATATAATAAATTTAAGATGTCACACACTAAAGCCAAATGGCTAGAAGTAAGTATTTAGATGTATAAAGTTAAATATGAAAAATGCAGTTTCCTTCATTTGCTCATTTTAACACTTGTCAATGCACTAATTTTTATTTTGTTTCTTTTCAGTTGTCTACACAAACCATGGCTACAAATACGTTTCTCGAATGCAATTTAGTTTCAGAAAGGAGACTTTAAAAGTAAGTCGTATAAATGCAAGTCCAATGTGAATTCTTTATCAATATCATCTACAGCCTAAAACATGAAACCCAAAAACGGCAATGCTTTTTCTTAGACGACTTATATGTCCAGCATTAGCAAGTTTTTGCAAAATCAACGCTGCACATACACAGAGCGACCTTCACCGGTTGCTGTTGGCCTCCTAAAGAACATTTTTAGCTTGGAATTTAGTTGCTACTCAAAACACCCCGATTGGCATTTGTGGTTTAAAACGCTATGTAAGTTTCAAATGTGAAATAGGGCAATCAGTTTCACTAACAAAGACTCTTTTGCAGGTATACATCATCACACTTACAAATGAATGCACATCGTCATATAAATCGGGGTAAGCTTACTTGGTTGAAAATGCAATAATTAAGAGGAACGTAATAATTTTGAATCCTTTTCTATTTCCTCAACAGGTTATCAGTTATCGCTGCACAACAATGTTGTTATTATTCACACCCACTCACACACTTGCTTAATAATAATAATAAAGATTAAAATATAAAATAATAATTTAAAAAACTTTCGTATTGGGTATTTAGAAAAGGAATTGGGCAACTTTTTTTTTATCTAGATTCTCAAATGCCAAATCTTAAATAGAAAAAGTCGGCGAATTAAACAACTGGCCTGCATTGAACTGAAATAGGCACCTAATGGCCTAATACGCCCTCGACGCCCGAACCTTCATTCCGCTCAAAAGGCACTTAATTGCAAACAATGGATAGCTGGTTCGAAAAAATATTCAAAATTTAAAGCGTTGCTGATAAAACTTTGGCCCTTAAACATTGGGTTCTCCAGTGGTTCCTTTCAAAGCGGGCGCCATTTGTTCCTTGGCCTCTCTGATGGCCTCTAGCGGATACAGATATTCAAATTGGTTTTGGAAAAACCCTAGAAAATGTGGCACAAATACCTAGTACTCGCAATTGTTTTGGTCTATGATTGCCTTTCACCAAATGCTCGTTTATTCGAAATTCAATAACTTTCGATTCATATCTTGTTGACTCCATCTAAAATTTCTGACTCGAGATTTTGCTCAAAATGTAAGTGAACCTACCGAAAAAATTAAATAAATTAAAATTTTTTTTGTATTTTGTTTCTTATATTCTAAACTTTTAACAACTTGGGCAATCTTTTTGAAATTAAAAAAAAAATTTTTGTTTTTAAATTTAAAAATGTTTAAGAAAAAAAACATTGCGATTATCTCATTTACTTTGGAAGATATTAATTTCGTTTCGCTAAATGGGTCATTTCGGTCATGGCTACGATGACGATACGAGCCGTGTGCGGAGATCATTTTTAATCGCCTAGGAAAAATATAAAAACATTTTATTGTCAGTAGGCAAACAGTGCACTTTGGGCGAAATGACGATTTTTCTGGCATAAAGTCAAAAAATCGATGGTACTAATTTCGAAAAGTGACTTTCATTATCAAAAGTAAATACTTCAGTTAGATTAAGAAATATTTTTTTTCGCCTGGGTGGCAACTCTTCTCTTGTGGCAGCTCTCAGAAGTCAGCTGATTTATCAAAACATGTGCTTGTGCAAATTGACGTAACCAGTTCATTGTATTTACAAAGTAAATAAATAGGCAAAGCTTCAAGCAAAAAATCAAGTTTAATATGGAAAACGAAGCTGACGGTATGTAAAATTGATATCTGCTGTGATAAGAAATGAAATGTTTGTTTTGTTGTTGTTGTCCATTGTTTTGTTTATTGTGTTTTTAGCAGAAAAATAACAAATGTAATTGTGTTCCGTGGAGTAATACTTTTGCTGCGCATGTAGGCGCAAGCAACTAAAAATGGCAAGTTATTTGTTAAAGCCCCTGGTATATAGTGTTATTAATCTTTTATGCGCATTTTTGCGCTTTTACGAACAATTTGCATTTTCAGTGACATATGAGTTTTCGCACGAAACTCTGATCGATATTTGGGACAGAAACAATCGAAATGCAGATGCCATAACTGAATACATTAAAGCAGAGATCAACAAAAACGATTTAAGCCTAAAAAATATAGATCAAGTTAAAGCCAAAGTTAAAGGATTTACCTCTCATATAAATCGATATTTGCCAAAATGCCAAAGACATCTGTCAAGATTTAAGACCAAGCACTCAGAATGGCTTTTAAAAATTTTGGAAGTGGAAATTGATCATGAAAATACCGCAAGATCATCACCCTCCAATATTGAACGACCAAAATTAAGCTATACTGAGGCAGGGCCACGATTGAAAAAAAAAATTGGCTTCCGAACTTGCCGTACAGACTAATTTCTTAACGCCTTTACTTTTACATGCAGCCTCTGCCTCTGCTAAGAAAAAGAAAGGATATTGAAGTTTCCGGAATTTTGAAACAAGCTATGACAGAGCAAAAATCAGATAGTCTTCAGTTAGAAAAGCGGAGTGGACATATTTCAATCACGAATACTGAAGCATTAGCTTTCTTATTGGAGAATGGACTTACAAAACAACAATACATAAACATAAAGCAGTTAAATAAAGCACACGGCTGCGATATATATCCTGGATATGATGAGCTAAGGACGGCATCAGGACGGCATAATCAGAAAGAAACCCCTACCAAAAGAAGTAATAAGTCTTTTGGAGTTGCCAACCCAACAAATGAGTTCTTCGTCATTTGGATCAGGTCTTTATAACAACGATTCGGACACTCCAGCTAATTCTGATGACGAAGAAGATTGCGATAAAGCTTATTCCATTGAAGAGGAAATATAAAGTAAAAATGTGCTAACTATATTGTTAAAATAAATTGAAAAAATATAATTAATTTTTCATCTATTGTAGTGGGGTTGCGGTTGGGAAGGGGCAAGTGGCAGGGGGCGTGGTTAATACACATAATTACCTATGTTTCGATTTGTCAAATGTGCCAAATTGCACAAAGTTCGATTTTTATAAAAAAAAATTGACGTGTTGTCTATACCATTACAGGTAGTTGTGAGGGCGGGAAGTTAAGGCCTGGCCCAATTGACGACATTTTTTTTTCGAAATTCTAGTTTAATATAAGACACATATACACAAAATTTCAAGGGCCTAGCTTTATTTTTAGAGTTTATGCCACAAAATTTGGCTAATCGCCCATAGTGCAGTGGCCAATTAAGCTGCCAATATTTGAGGCTCACGTGACTCTGTGACGAACATAATTTTGTTTGTAGGTAAAATGAACGCAACAAACTTGACTTGTTGTTGTTGCGAACTTACTTTAGATGTTGTTCTAATGAAGCTAAACAGCCTTCCAAAGTCGAAAACGATGTACTTTCCTTTTCACTCTTATTCCAGCAAGATATCTTATATTTTAGAATGGTATTTAATGGAGGGACATATTGTTTATGTATCTGCCGTCATCACAACCAAAAATATACGGAACAACTGGAATTTGTTTTAAAACACATTTTCATTTTAGGGCTGAGCTCCTTAAATAGTGCATATTATAGGCTTTTATTAATGTTAAAAAAGAAATTAACAAACAAAAAACATACATACCTTTTCAAACACGTTTTGATGTCAATTAACAAAGTAGGCCATAAAATGTCGAATTGTAGACCAGTCAAGTTTCATGACAAAATTCATCATTAAGTTTCGAACAGTCCTAGGGTCAACAACTACAAAATTTTAAAGTGAAAAAAATCAAAAAATGCTGCTGCTTGAATCTATCCGCTGGGTAAGTATTTAGTAGAAGCAAAAGAAATATTTTTGTAAGAATTTAACGAGACGACACGGGGATTGGTTAAACGCAAGTTATACGTGGGGTGAGACTTCAAGACTTGGTACTGACCATGGCAAAGGGCAAAAGTGCAAAGTGAATCCAACGTTATTAAAGTTGTTAAACCTTAAAAGAGTTTCCCCGTTCACAAAAAGTAACCAAACGCCATTTAAGCCCGTTAGCGAGCATTTGATGAATCTGCAAGTAACTTTTTATACTCTGTACCGAAGGTACATAGAGTATATTAAGTTTGTGCAAAAGTATGTAACAGGGAGAAGGAATAGTTTCCGACCCTATAAAGTATATATATTCTTGATCAGCATCAACAGCCGAGTCGATATAGCCATGTCCGTCTGTCTGTCCGTCCGTATGAACGAAGAGATCTCAGAGATGGTAAGAGATAGAGGTTTGACATGTATATTTCTTATACTTGCAGGCAGATCAAGTATATTTTCAATTTTTGCCACGCCCCCTCCCGCCCCCGAAATTCGGAAAAAACGTCCTATCTCCTACAGTTTTGAAGATAGATCATTTGTACCTTCTAGAGATACCTTGGAAACAAATTATTTATCGATTTGCCGAAGGAATGATAAAGATCGGATGAACGATACTCAAGTTATGAGCAAAAAACGGCCAGTAAACACCCAACACCACCCCACCCACCACCGCTGCATTCTACTGAACGGCAATCTTAGTGAGAGAGAGAGAGAGAGAGTGAAACTGAGAGATGAGCGCGTATAACTCGTGAGCAAATGCGAGCTGCGACGTTAAGGGTACAGAGTATGTTATAGTCGGGCTTGACCGACTTTCTTTCTTGTTTAATATATATTGTCTAGTTTAGGGGTGCCCAAGCCCATTCCGCAAGAAACGCATTCGTTGTTTGACGCAAAGGTATAGCTGGCGCGTATACGGGGCACGCGAGTGCCATAAACCTACATAAAGCAACCACAAATTCATATGCGTGCTCTCCTCTTTCTTCTCGAGCTAAGGTTTTGTTGTTGGCGAGTTCAGACCTGCAACAACAACTTCATGTGCGTCTCTATTCTCTTTCCTATGTCAACAATGTTGCTTATGCGTAGTCAGTGCTCACCCCGCGCGCAGTGACCGAACGCTTTTCGCAATTCACTGCGTTACACACACACACAATCAAACGTCGGGTTTCTCTTTCTATTTCTTGAGGTTGTTCCTGCTTGACATATTTTGTGCATATTCATTAAATGCTCGTTTATTTGCTTCATATATATAAGTCGATTGAAAGAAGTAACGCCTCTATTTCTACTTTCCAACAACTTGAAATATTTTCATTGTTTTTGTCTAAATTTGACATTTTACACAAAGCCAACTTGTGCCAAAATCAAATCGCTTTTTGTTAATCTAACATCCGAGTAGGCCTTGCTTGAAATTTCAAACAAAAGTCAAATGAAAAATTTTGCTGGTTAGCCCTGTAGCCTCTAAAACATTCAGTTTGTATCAACCTTTTTCACGGAGAACATCTAGAAAAAAATTTTTAGTGAACAAAAAAAATTTATAAAATTTGGATTCTATTTTTCAAGTATTTTCAAATAAAATGTGAGTACCAACAAAGCCAATTCATCTAATACTGGGATAACCGGATTTTCCAAATAACAACCACAAGAAAGAGATGAAGAAAGCCCGCTTATTGACTTCTTGAAATAAACGGAAACTGGTCAGCCAAGCAATGGTTTTCATCGATCTATTTGTCATTGCGTGTGTGTGTGTGTAGCCACACTAAGTCTAATTTTCATATGGGCTTTATGTCAAGTCACCCACTAAAACTACTCTTCAGAATTGCTCAGTCTTAATTTTATTTTCAAACTTTTTTTTTGTATTTTTGCAGAATTATGATTTGAATAACCCCGATTTATGACGATGAGCAAGGTCTACACACTGAACTTATTGTACAGATTTTTGTAATAAAGAAGCGACGAGTGAGTATGCTGAAGCTTACATTCTGAAATCCAAACTAAATTAAGTTATTTCAGGTCTAAACAAAATTTTCTCTCTCTCATACATTGTATTCTCTAATTTAACACGAGTACAAAATATATTTTTGCTTGTTAAAATTTAACATGTGATTTGGTATGGCTTTCCACGGTAAGCTTTGAATAAATAGAATTCTTTGAAGAAGTAATTAATTAATTTTTCATACAGATCTTGTATCCAATATTTTATATAATCAATTCAAGATGTCACACTGAAGCCAAATGGCTAGAAGTAAGTATTTAGATGTATAAAGTTAAATATGAAAAAATAAATTTTCCTTCATTTGCTCATTTAAACACTTGTGAATGCACTAATTTTTATTTTGTTTCTTTTCAGTTGTCTACACAAACCACGGCACCAAATACGTTTCTCGAATGCAATTTAGTTTCAGAAAGGAGAGTTTAAAAGTGAGTCGTATAAATGCAAGTCCAATGTGAATTCCTTATCAATATCATCTACAGCCTAAAACATGAAACCCAAAAACGGCAATGCTTTTTCTTAGACGACTTATATGTCCAGCATTAGCAAGTTTTTGCAAAATCAACGCTGCACATACACAGAGCGACCTTCACCGGTTGCAACTGGCACTCCTAAAGAATTTTTAGCTTGGAATTTAGTTGTTACTCAAAACACCCCGATGGACATTTGTGGTTTAAAACGCTATGTAAGTTTCAAATGTAAAACAGGGAAATCAGTTTTACTAACAAAGAATCTTTTGCAGGTATACATCATCACACTTACAAATGAATGCACATCGTCATATATTACGGGGTAAGCTTACTTGGTTGAAAATGCAATAATTAAGAGGAACGTAATAATTTTGAATTCTCTTCTCTTTCCTCAACAGGTTATTTAGCAGTTATCGCTGCACAACAATGTTGTTATTATTCACACCCACACGCAAACACTCAGAGGGTCAACAACACACTCACACACTTGCTTAATAATAATAATAAAGAATAAAACAAAATAATAATTTAAAAAACTTTCGTCTTGGTTATTTAGAAATGGAATTGGGCAACTTTTTTATCTAGATTCTCAAATGCCAAATCTTAAATAGAAAAAGTCGGCGAATTAAACAACTGGGCTGCACTGAACTGAAATAGGCACCTAATGGCCTAATACGCCCTCGACTCCCGAACCTTTATTCCGCTCAAAAGGCACTTAATTGCAAACAATGGATAGCTGGTTGGAAAAAATATTCAAAATTGGAAGCGTTGCTGATAAAACTTTGGCCCTTAAACATTGGTTTCTCAATTGGTTCCTTTCAAAGCGGGCGCCATTTGAACCTTGGCCTCTCTGATAGTATTCTGAAGGAAATTAAGCAGGTTCAGAGATTCCAATTGGTTTTGAAAAAACCCTAGAAAATGTGGCACAAATACCTAGTAGTCGCAATTGTTTTGGCCTATGATTGCCTTTTAATTAAAAGGAGGATTTTTTTTTTGTGTGGGACTGACGCCGTCTCAACCAATTTCGTCTCCGTTATAAGTAGTCGTTCTCTCGTTCTTGTGTGTGTGTGTGTGTGCGCTTGCGTTCCCTGCAACAAGAAAGTGTGGGGCAAGTGCATTGTGTGGCAAGGCTTGACAAAACATCTGTTTGGTTGAACCTTGGCCAATGCATCCGATATAGGAACTTTAATTTGATGTGGCTATCGGTGACGGTTGATTGAGCCTCAAATGGAATGAATGAAACTACTAATGGCACGTACCAAGTTCTAGAAGAACCAAACGATGGAACTAAGATTAGGCATTGAATTGGAGATTGCGAACTGAGAGAAGAGGATAGAGCTAAGATCAGACTTTGCCTTGGTTCTGACCATGGCAAAGGACATAAGTGCAAAGTGAATCCAACGTCATTAAAGTTGTTTAACCTTACAAGAATTTCCCCGTTCACAATAAGTAACCAAACGCCCTTTAAGCCCGTTAGTGGGAAGTTGATGAATCTGCAAGTAACTTTTTGAATATATATTGTCTAGTTCAGGGGAGCGACAAGCCTCGCATTCGTTGTTTAAGACGCAAAGGTATAGCTGGCGCGTATACGGGGCACGCGACTGCCATAAACCTACATAAAGCAACCACAAATTCATATGCGTGCTCTCCTCTCTTTCTTTTCGAGCTAAGGTTTTTTCGTTGGCGAGTTCGGACCTGCAACAACAATTTCATTTGTGTCTCTATTCTTTGTCCTTTGTCAACAATGTTGCTTATGCGTAGTCTGTGCTCACCCCGCGCGCAGTGACCGAACGCTTTTCGCTATTCACGGCGTTACACACACACACACAATCAAACGCCGGGTTTCTTTTTCTATTTCTTGTGGTTGTTATTGCTTGAGATATATTTTGTGCATTTGTATTTGTTTTCACGCGGCCGTTAGCTCATTCTGGGCACCCCTGGTCTAGTTTAGTTCACTGCTAAGGTTCATTACTTGCGAATATTCATTAAATGCTCGCTTATTTGCTTCATATATAAGGCGATTGAAAGAAGCAACTCTCCTTTAAAATGTTCTCATTGTTTTTGTCTAAATTTGACATTTTACACAAAGCCAACTAGTGCCAAAATCAAATCACTTTCTGTTAATCTAACATCCGAGTAGGCCTTGCTTGAAATCTCAATCAAAAGTCAAATGAAAAATTTGCTATTAAGCCCTTTAGCCTCTAAAACATTCATTTTGTATCAACCTTTCACACGGAGAACATCTAAAAAAAATTTTCAGTAAACAACAAAAATTGGCCCAACGAAAGAAAAACACAACAAAAATTTATAAAATTTGGATTATATTTTTCAAGTATTTTGAAATCAAATGTGAGTACCAAGCCAATTCACCTAGTACAAGGATAACCGACTGCGCTACTGCTGAAAACTTTTGTGTGCACAGTATATAGCGACGCGCATAGATAATCTGAGGGAGCATTATCTGGTGAATACTGCAGGTGGCTAGAAACCCCAATTGCAGGGTTAGGAACGCGTGGCGACGCTATAAAAATGTGGCCGAGCATTGTCATGCAAAATAGAACATTTTCCCTATGGATCAAAAGCACCAATTGTATTTGAAAAAGCTCCCTTGTAATGGTTTCGTTTAGAGCGAGCAGCTCATATTGCACAACAAGTTGTTGCCTTGAACGTTCCTTTTCTTCCTCTTCCGGTTTCTTTCAGAAACTGAAAGTTTGAAATGTGAACCAAATATCCACATGGGCCTTATGTCTGAACAAATCTGGAGACTTATCGCTTATAACAAATCTGAATATTTCGATGTGCGCTAAGACTAATTTCCATATGGGCTTTATGTCAATTCACCCACTAAAACAACTTCAGAATTGCTCAGTTTTAATTTCATTTTCAAACTTTTTTTGTATTTTTGCTCAGTTTTAATTTCATTTTCAAACTTTTTTTTTGTATTTTTGCAGAATTATGATGTGAATAACCCCGATTTATGACGATGAGCAAGGTGGTAGGAACACTACCACACTACTAAACTTATTGTACAGATTTTTGTAATATAGAAGCGACGAGTGAGTATGCTGAAGCTTACATTCTGAAATTCAAACTAAATTCATTTATTTTAGGTCTAAACAAAAATATCTCTCTCTCATACATTGTATTCTCTAATTTAACACGAGTACAAAATATATTTTTGCTTGTTAAAATTTAACAGCAAATTCATACACGTGATTTGGTATATCTTTCCACGGTAAGCTTTGAATAAATAGAATTCTTTGAAGAAGTAATTACTTAATTTTTCTTACAGATCTTGTTTCCACCCTTTTATATAATAAATTTAAGATGTCACACACTAAAGCCAAATGGCTAGAAGTAAGTATTTAGATGTATAAAGTTAAATATGAAAAATGCAGTTTCCTTCATTTGCTCATTTTAACACTTGTCAATGCACTAATTTTTATTTTGTTTCTTTTCAGTTGTCTACACAAACCATGGCTACAAATACGTTTCTCGAATGCAATTTAGTTTCAGAAAGAAGAATTTAAAAGTGAGTCGTATAAATGCAAGTCCAATGTGAATTCTTTATCAATATCATCTACAGTCTAAAACATGAAACCCAAAAACGGCAATGCTTTTTCTTAGACGACTTATATGTCCAGCATTAGCAAGTTTTTGCAAAATCAACGCTGCACATATACAGAGCGACCTTCACCGGTTGCTGTTGGCCGTCCTAAAGAACATTTTTAGCTTGAAATTTAGTTGCTACTCAAAACACCCCGATGGACATTTGTTGTTTATACGCTATGTAAGTTTCAAATGTAAAACAGCGCAATCAGTTTAACTAACACTCTTTTGCAGGTATACATCATCACACTTACAAATGAATGCACATCGTCATATATTACGGGGTAAGCTTGCTTGGTTGAAAATGCAATAATTGAGAGTAACTTAATAATTTTGAATCCTTTTCTCTTCCCTCAACAGGTTATTTCTCACAATAACAATGTTGTTATTATTCACACCCACACGCAAACACTCAGACGGTCAACAACGCACTCACACACTTGCTTAATAATAATAATAATAATAAAGAATAAAATATAAAATAATAATTAAAAAAACTTTCGTCTTGGTTATTTAGAAAAGGAATTGGGCAACTGTTTTTATCCAGATTCTCAAATGCCTAATATAAAATAGAAAAAGTCCCCGAATTTAACTAAAATGGCCTGCACTGAACTGAAATAGGCACCTAATGGCCTAATACGCCCTCGACGCCCGAACCTTTATTCCGCTTAAAAGGTATTTAATTGCAAACAATGGATAGCTGGTGGCAAAAAATTTCCAAAATTTAAAGCGTCGGTTTCTCAAGTGGTTCCTTTCAAAGCGGGCGCCATTCGAACCTTGGCATCTCTGATGGTATTCTAAAGGAAATTTAGCGGGTTCAGATATTCAAATTGGTTTTGGAAAAACCCTAGAAAATGTGGCACAAATACCCAGTACTCGCAATTGTTTTGGTATACGGTTTTTTTGGTCAATGAATATTTCAACTGTTTTCTTTTTATTCTCTCAATGGCTATAAATCGTAAAGAACTGCTACTTATCTCAACTTCATCTGCTGGTACTGTGGATCTGCTAACAGCATTTCAAGTAAGAGCGAGCTGTACAACCGCTTGAATAATGTGTTTGGAAGAGCCTGTTCAGCATCTTTTGAAACAACTAAGTTCAAGCTATATCAACTCAGCTCGTCATGCTGAACAAAAATATATAGTGTTTGTGTGGTCGGAGATGCAAACAAACATCTGGACAATTTTAATATACCCTCTACAAGGGATTAATAAAAAATTCTTGGAAAAATAATTTCAGCATCAGTTGAACTATGCCGCTCTATTACCTTTAAATCCTTTAAACTGTTTAACTCTTGGATATCTCTAAGTCGTTAAGAACTTTAGCTAATATAGTAACAATTATTTCATGTGTGTGGGGGGAAATCGCTCACGCTTATATGCGAGCACGAGAGAATGACGATGGAGATTGCTATCTATACCTAGATAGTGGCCGGACGGACGGACGGACGGACAGACGGACATGGCATTATCGACTCGGCTGTTGATGCTGATCAAGAATATATATTCTTTATAGGGTCGGAAATGATTCCTTCTCCGTGTTACATACTTTTGCACAAACTTAATATACTCTGTGTACCTTCGGTACAGATTATAAAAATTTGCAATAGTGAATGAAATATTTATTTGGAGGCGATACATCCAATGCCTGCCATATACTTTTAAAAGATTATTTCATGTAAATGCTGCCCTCGGCTACTCCAATTTTGGCATACTTTTTCCAACATTTCGGCCGGTATCTCACCTATGGCAGCTGTAAGAGTTCGAGCTGTCTTGATTCTCACGCATAAATGCAAAATAGTATTAATTAGTTGACATCGGATTTTACATTTACGGATTTTCACTTTATTAAATGAACGTAGATTGAGGTGAAAATCTGGACTTATACCAATTAAATAAGAGGCAGTTGGCCATCATGCATTCTTCAGCAGTTGGTCATCATGCAACTGCATCACTAGTTTTTTTGATTTTCATAGGTAAAAAGGTAATAAAAGGTACCTAAATGAGCAAAAGCATAGCCAAAACTTATGGTTTATGGCCCATAAAAGTACAATTTTGACATTTTTCTTTAAAAATGTTGATTTGATAGTTTTCAAATCGTGGTTATTAACCAAGTTATAAGTAAAATTCAAAAACAGTGCGGAATACCCGACCACTAAACGTCTTCAGAAAAATCAGGAAAAAAATACTTTACTCTATAAGATTTCAGAAAATGCCTATGCACCCGTGAAAATAAAACGAAAAGGCCAAGCTAACTTCGTCTGTGCCGAAGTTTTTATATCCCTTGCAAATGCTGTTTCTGAAATGTCCGAGTTTAAGAACGCTTACATAAATCTAAAATTATTGTTACTAAAATCCATTTTCCGACAGATAAACATCTGATTTCGACCAATTTTCGGGAATCTTTTTGAAAACATATCAAATTAACAATCGTCGAATTTAAGAACGATAAGATTATAAACAAAACAAGGTTTTTCTCACTTAGACTTGGCCTTAAGATATAGTCATCCGATTTCGACCAAATTTTGCGAATATATTTGAAAGCATACAGAATTAGTAATCAGTGAGTTTAAAGACGCTAACATTAAAAACAACATAAGTTTCTTACTAAGAACTATTTTCGACCGATCGGTCCCATGGCAACCATAAGATATAGTCACCCGATGTCGATCAACTTTTTCAAATTAGTTTGAAAGCGTGTAATATTAAGAATCACCGACCTTAAGAACGATTTACTTGAAAACAAAAAAGTTATTTTCCCCAAGACCCATTTTCCGACCGATCGGTCCTAAGGCAGCTATAAGATATAGTCATCCGATTTTGACAAAAATTTTGAAAATCTGTTTGAAAGCATATAATATCATTAATGGACGAGTTTAGGGACACGTACATTGAAAACAATAAAGTTTTTCTCACTAAGACCCATTTTCTGACTGATGGTTCCTATGGCAGCTATATGATATAGTCATCCGATCCGGTCGGTTCCGACATATTAGCAGCGGGCAGTAAAAAGAAGACTCTGTGCAAAAATTTCAGCTCGATAGCTTTAAAACTGAGAGACTAGTTTGCGTAGAAACAGACGGACAGACAGACGGATGGACAAAGCTCAATCGACTCAGCTTGTCGCCCTGATCAAGAATATATATAGTTTATGGGGTCGGAAATTAATATTTCTATGCGAAATTATAATACCCTTTGCAAGGGTATAAAAATGAACGCAGTTGGTATTTGTACGCATCTGACAACGGCAAACTGCGCATGCGCCCTCTCTCTCTCTGGGAGAGCGTGTCTTACGCTATTCTCTCAAAGTTAACATGCTCTCACTCCCCTTACCTATAAAAACCAATGGAGAACGAATTTAGCTCGATTCCAAGAGCGAAATTCTTGAAAATTTAACGAAATAATTTTTTTTTCAAGAGCGTTCGTACTCAAATTATTCGTTCTAGTTTTCTCT
>JBAMBO010003117.1:0-128870 GCA_037044535.1 Lordiphosa magnipectinata
TTAGTGTGGAGGTATGGCTAAGAATTTTTTCTGAAAGTTCAGGCATACCAATTTTCGCATTACACTGAAGTATTGCAGGCTGAAACAGAGAGCGAGCTGATAGCTGGTTATACCTTGTTCGTTGTATCAGGGCGTTTACAGTTGATTTTTTAAAAAAAAAAAGAGAGAAGAGAGATTGCGAGCAATAAAATGTATACATACCCATGTTTTACTTGTAAGTGGGCTGTGTGTGTACGACTGTCAATCGCAGCCGAAATCAATACATGTTGCCGCTTAAGGCCCTTTGACAGACGATCATCCAAGACACTCAGTCGGAAAAATCCTCAAAAGACAAATTTCGATTTCGAGTGTCACTCACTCATGTGTCAAGAATACAGGTACACTTGCAGTTTTGACTCTCACCTTTTGGCCTAAAAAGAAATGAACGGAAGTTGGCGAATAACAATAGTGGATGGCATTTACTTCAATCACTCTCCAGTCTTTACAGCTTCCCAATGACTCGGCAACCCTTCAGTAGTTGGCGACCGTGCATGTTACGAATCTAGAACTTGAAAATCCACCAATTACAAAAAATCATTTTTCTACATTTACTATAAAATTGTCTTTAATTGTCAAAATAAAAATCTATTCATCATCTTCATCATCGAAATGGAAATAGTCCACATTTGAATCCTCAACGTCTGTGTTGGAATTGGTCCTTTCTTTGTCTAAACTAAGATCGGCAGATTCCTTCTCTTCCTGCAACTCGGGCTCCGCCGCTTCCTTATCCTCTTCCTTCTCCGGTTCATCCTGTTCATCAAATAGTCGTTCAGCGGCACCCAATTCGTATACCGGCAGCTCTTCTTCGGTTTTGGGTTTGGTTATTTTTCCCAACAATGGTGGTTTGACCTCCACACGCGTCTGAGTGGTCTGATGTTTCAGCATGCCCTTGTACAGATGAGGAAACCGACGCTGAAACTCATTTTTAATGCGCAACAAACGTTCCAGCATGCCGGGTGTTAACATATGAGCACCCGTGCTAGTGGCATCCGTACTATGTGACATAATGTGTGTGTCACGACGGTGACGATTATCGTTCTCCTTCAGATAGGAGGCATAACTGCCGCCTCCCGTGTACAAGGGATAGTGTGGATTGTAGGCTTTTTGGGTCCAGGGATCGTCGGGTCTACTGATGGGTAATAAACCCATATAAGGTTGCAGCAATCCTTCGCTGTAGCTGAAGAGGGAACCCAGCGTGGGATCGTCGATGTTCGATGGTGAAGATGTTGGTGGTGATGAGAGACTGAAGTGGTGGTGCACAGAATGGGAGGTGGGAATATGCAATGAAAGTGAATGCAAAATTGTGGTTAGTGAAATGAAATGGGATGTAGAATTAATTGCTACGTCTGCTTTGGGGTTTACGTTGACGGCGACGTAGTCGCTTGCGCTTAACACTCTTTCCACTGGGGCTAGTCTTGGGCACACCATTGGCCAAGCCATCGCGCTGAAGCTGTAAACGTAGCAGATCGTTTAGCACATCGAATAATTGATCTAGCTTGTCGGGATTTATATGGACCACTGGCTGGGATTTTGAGGTTATCTGTGCTTGCCGCGTCGAACGTTGCACAAATTTACCCCTCAGGGCATATGGTGTGGGTGTGGACAACTCCAAAGACTGAGACTCTTGTAGAGCAGCATTCAATAGTTGTGCCTGCTCTTTGACGCTCAAAGTATGGCTAGAATTGGTGGCTCTTTTGGACTTATTCTCGGAGGAAGTTGACTGCACTTCTTGATAGCTATAGTCACTGGATAGGCTTTTGGGCATGATCAGATTGATGCCCTGATTGTATTGTTCCTCATGGGCTTGGGAAAGAAATTTGGTGTCATAGCCACGACTGGCGAGCAGATCTTGCCAGGGCTTTTCAGCCAAATTCAAAGGATGGGGAGTGGCTGTAGGTTCAGTTTTGGCAATGTCATTGGTCAGAGGAGTAGGCTCGGCGGTGGTGGTGGTGGTGGTGGTAGTAGTGGAGGTGGTGGTGCTAGGAATTTCTGTGGTATGCTCCCTGCACTTTTCACTAAGTCTGGACACTTCCTGTTTGAGTTCTTGTATGATGCTGTGTAATATTTGGAATTCCGCTTCGTGGGACAAATCTTTAGCAGGTTGCAACGGCTCTTTTTCCAAGGGTTTCTCAGTGGTAGTGGTGGTGGTGGTGCTAGTGGTGGTGCTGGTGCTGCTGCTGCTACTGCTTGTTGTACTAGTCGTGGCCTCTGTGGTGCTGCTGGTTTCCTCTTCTAACTGTTGCTCCTCTGGTGGCATATCCTCCTCTATTTGATCAGTACCTATCTCCAAGGGTTCCTGATTGGCCCTTTCTAAAGCCTCACGTATGGAGGCCGCATTGTGACGCATTAAGGCCTCTGCAGGATCCTCATCCGGACTTAGGGTAATCTCTTTCAGACCTAGCTTATATTCCTCACGTAGGGCATTCAGTGAGCTTTCATCTATGGTCTCTAGTGTGCCATATTGTGTGCTACGTTTATGGCGTGAGGAAATCAAGGCACCACATTGGCAACTTTTACCACATTTACAGTTTGAGCCACCACAACCGCAACCCTTGTACCTGTCAAGCTGGGCCTGATTCGGACTTAAGGTAATCTCTTTTAGACCCAGCTCACTTAAGGCATTCAGTAAGCTTTGAGTGCTACGTTTATGGCGTGAGGAAATCAAGGCACCACACTGGCAATTCTTACCACATTTACAGTTCGAGCCATCACAGCCGCAACCTTTGTACCTGTCTAGCTCGACCTTTGCAGCATGTTCAACCGGTCTTAGGGCATTCAGTGAGCTTTCATCTATGGTCTCCAGAGTGCTACGTAAGGCACCACACTGGCAGTTCTTACCACATTTACAGTTCGAGCCACCACAACCGCAACCTTTGTACCTGTCTAACTCGGACAAAGTATTGTTTAAGCTAGCTAACCTTTTTTGTAGACGATGTGTGTCTGGAGCTGGTGATGGAGTGGTCGTCGTGGTGGTGGTTTGGGCTGGAGTTACTTCATCATCTGGTTGTGTTGGGTTTATTGCCTGAAATGCGTCGCCTGTTTTAATGATATTGAGGATGAAGCGTATGAATCTTAATGAAATGGCAGCAAATGGTGGAGGAAGTTTGTGTGTGGGTGGAGTGGAGTGGAGTGGTGTGTGAGGTGGTGTCAATTTCATCAACAGCTTCTTACTTACCTTCAGGGTTTGATGCTGGCTAAGCATATCATCGATCTGGTCATTGCCCACAGCTGCACGATATCCATATACGGGTCTCTGGTAGGCTTGGCCACCTCCTCCATAACCTCCGCCGCCGCCGCCGCTTCCATAGGCTTGAGAACCATAGCCTCTGCTGCCGCCTCCATAAGCATTGGAACCATAGCCTCCGCCTCCATAGCTAGTACCATAACTAGGACGTATGGGCGTCGCATAGTAGTTAATTATGGTTGGATTGTTTTGATGGGATTTGTGCTTCTTGCGCTTGTCGCCACCCAATCCCAGAAAATCCACTAAAAGCGGAGAGGGTCCTCTAAGTCAAGTTTTTTTTTTACAATCAAAATAGTTTACCTTTGTGGCGTGCCTGAGGATCCGTTTCGTCCTGGGCCCGCTGTTGCATTGCCTTCATCTTCTCATCGGCCCATTGCTGTTCCGCCATTTGTCTTTGTTGCATCATCTGGGGATTTTGTTCAATTTCTTGCATTTGCTGTTGCTCCTCGGTCATTTGACGCTGCTGGATCATGGCATTGTTCTCAGCAGACATTTGTCTTTGCTGCTCCGGCATGGGATTCTGGGCAGGATTGGTCTCCGCTAACATTTGTTGATTTTCATCCATCATTTGTCTTTGTTGCATCATCATCATCATCATCTGTTGCTGGATTTGTTGTTGCTGCTGGGTTCTAACCTGCTCCTCGGTCATCTGACGTGGCTGAATCATGGGATTGGTCTCCTCCATCATTTGTCTTGGCTGCTCTTGTTGGGCCTGCTGTTCCGCCATCTGACGCTGCTGCATCATCATGGCTTGCTGCTGCTGGATTTCTTCCTCCGTCATTTGACGCTGCTGGGCGGGATTGAATTGGGCCATCATCTGTTGCTGTTGGATTTGCTGTTGCTGGGCCCTGGCCTGCTCCTCGGCCATTTGACGCAGCTGCATCATGGGATTCTGGGCGGGATTAGTCTGCGCCTGCATTTGCCTTTGCTGCATCATCATCATTTGCTGTTGCTGTGCCCTGGCTTGGTCCTCCGCCATTTGACGCATCTGCATTATGGGATTCTGGGCGGGATTAGTCTCCGCCGGCATTTGCCTTTGCTGCATCATCATCATTTGCTGTTGCTGTGCCCTGGCTTGGTCCTCCGCCATCTGACGCTGTTGCATCATGGGATTCTGGGCAATAATAGTCTCCGTCGGCATTTGTCTTTGCTGCATCATCATCATTTGCTGTTGCTGTGCCCTGGCTTGGTCTTCCGCCATTTGACGCATCTGCATCATGGGATTCTGGGCAGGATTAGTCTCCGCCGGCATTTGTCTTTGCTGCATCATCATCATTGGCTGTTGCTGTGCCCTGGCTTGGTCCTCGGCCATTTGACGTTGCTGGAGCATGGACTCTGGAAGCATTTGTCTTTGTTGCATGTGCTGTTGTTGGGCTCTAGACTGCTGTTCCGACATCTGTCTCTGCTGCTGCTGCATCATCCTGGCCTGCTGCTGGTTCTGCTCCTCGGCCATCTGTGGATTCTGTGCATTTCGCTCTGCCGCCTGTTGCTCATTGGCCATGCGATAGGCATAGGCCATCATGTTTATAATCTCCTCCTTGGACATGGTCTGTTCGGTGGGCATGGTCTGACGCTTGAAGGCCGCTCCTGTGGAGTATTTACTCTTGGACTTGCGCTGTGCCTCCTTGTGAACCAGACGACGCACATAGTCATCGCGTAGAGCCCGCTCAATGTCCGTGCGGGTGATCTTATGCACGGGCGTGCGACTTAGGGGATAGTTTATCTTATAGGGTGTGCTGGTGGTGCCATCCTGGGCACTGGCACGCATCTCCTTGGCCATACGTTCAATCTGCTGGAGAAGTTTCAACTCGGCTATAACTTGACGCTCAAACGCCTGCAGTTTGGCCTGAATACGCAGATCTTCTGATGGTTTGTCCTCCTCCATCTCTTCGCGGTTTGAGGGCATGCGGAACCACAGCAAGGGTACCTGTTGTGCATTTTCCTGACCGGGCTTAATCCTTAGCTGGGGAAACTGCGCTTCCGGCTTGACGCGCACCTCGGATATATCCGAGGCCTGACCTTCTGATCCGGCACCAGGTGCGGCGGGGAGAGCTACTGCTGGAAAGAATTGACGTATACTGGACACTAAATCTGGAGTGTTTGGTGGTGGTGGCAGGGTACCAAAGGTCTGCTGCATCTGACCTAACAAAGCATTGGCATCAAAGGACGAGGGATTGAAGAAGGCACCAAAGGAACCTGCACCACCAGGAGTGGCCGGTGGGGCTGCTGGTGCATCCGGAGTGGCTGACTTGGCCGTGGGTGTGGCTGCGGGTTGAGTGGGAGCAGCTGGCGGCGCTGCTGGTGGAGGCGCGCCCAAAAAGCCATCAAGCGGTGGCAATTGGAATTGCGACAGAGCCTGGCCCACTTGTGGAGCAAACTGTCCCAGATTCATGTTATCCATTAAGCTAGCAGGATTAAAGTTCTCCGGACTCATCCAGCCGGTATTCAAGGCCTGACCCAACTGTGGGGACTGCATTTGACCCAGCAGTGAGCTAAGCATGGCAGGTGCATTCAGGGGATTCGGTGGCTGTGCTGAATCCTGACGCGCCACACGAGATTTGGCCTGGGCATCATCAGCCAACACTAATACCACCTTGGAGGCCGATGCAGTGGGCTGCAGAGTATCTGGTACCGCGCCCAGTATGCTCTGAGCCGGGAAGAGGCTGCCCCAACGTAGCAGGCTGCCTAGGGCAGGGAAGAGCATATAAAACGCATCCAGAGAGGGTACACCACTACGCAGGGGCGTAATGGGTGGCAGCTGGGCCAGGATCTGTCAGGAAATCAAATGGGTTAGCTTCTAAGAGAGGATTCCATTTACAAATACTAACCTCCTCACCGCTAGGTATGCGGGGCTTATCCGCTTCCTGGCTAGTGGTGGTGGCATTGTTTTCAACCTGCTCCGTTTCCTGACTGTACACTGGTACGCCCACTAGCGCCAGGATCAGCAGTACATACTGCAATCTCATTTTGGTAACACGAAACACAACCAAATCAACAGGAAACCGTTTACTTTCTTCAAGAGCTTTCACTTCGAAGCGATCGATATGCGCCGGAGCTTGTGAAGCGACTGACTATTCCGATGATCACAACGCCGCCACAAATAGATTTTTTGCCACCCAGCCAAACTGCAGACGTTGACGAATTCGTGCCTCCATTTAGTGCACGCACTGTTCCAACGAGACCGTAACATTTCCGTGTGTGTGCTCCAAATCCAAAAAAGAAAGAAATCGCAGCAGCCGTCACAGCAAAAAACCTTGCTTAACTATTTAAGAGCTTGACCAATATATTTCATTGGAATCAGCGTAAATGACAACAAGACGTTGGAGTGACTGATAATAACCAGGGAGGGACTGGGCCGCGATGAGGGTAGGGCCTTGGATGAAATAGATTTTATTCTTTAAGTCTTTGAATTCGAGTACTATGCAGCTGTGATCTGGTTAAATTCAGATACAAAGGTGAGCCTGCCGTGATTATGGGTCTGGTGTCGAGGGCTTAAAGGCTGTATCTATAAAATATAGACTGGAGTTGGACTAAAACATGTAGACTTAGTTTACACAGGCTTACAAACTTTTGCAACAGAGAAGATAGCAAACCTTCCATATCCAAATCAATTGTCCATTTTTCCCCAGCACGTCAGATTTACGAGATATTTGCATAATCGAATAAGCGATACTCAAGTTATGAGCAAAAAAAGGCCAGTTAACGCTTGATAAGCACACAATGGCACGTCCGGCGGTTCTTAAGAGATGGAAAATCGATTAAAAGTAGTCGATGCTCGTAAGGTGAAAGATGTTTGGTGGGATCCCAGTTGAGGTCAAGGAGGGCAAAAATTAAAAATTGTTTTTAAACCGATTCAAGTTGGTCCTGATATTTTTGGTAATGTGGTGACCAAACACACGACCCATATTCAAGTATTGGTCGAACTAGTGAGACGTATAAATGTTTGTTTTGATAAGCCCAAGAACACCCATAACTTTATTAGAGATGACAGAAATATGATTATTTAAGCTCAACTTGAGGACAAAGCGTATGCCCAAATTATCAACCTCATAAATGAGTTCAAGAGGTTTGTCATCTATCGTATAGTCGTATAAATACGGCTGAAAAGTCACACATTTACGCTTTTCAGCGTTTAGTAGGAGGCAATTCGCCGAACACCATGTATGCAGAGAATTTAAGTCCAATTGCAGAAGGAGAGAAGACATCGGGTCCTTATAGGACAATCAGAGTTTTAGGTCATCAGCGTACATCAATGCATGCGAGATGTCGTTAATGAAAAGATTAAAAAGTAAAGGTCCGAGATGACTACGCTAAGGTACCCCAGAGAGTATGCTGATGGATTCAGAAAGCGACGAATTGAAACGAACACGTTGGGAACGGTCTGTCATAAGTAGAGCCCGTATTTGGCATATTTAGAATAAAAAGAATATGAGTAAATGTCAAAAGAATATGAGAATATTCTTTTTCCTTTAAAAACTGTAATTTTCAAGGCTGCAAACCAGTCCGGAACCGAACCCCTGAGAACCGGTTCGGTTCGGGTTTTTTTTGGGTTCGCGAACCGGACTATGAACCAGGCGCTCTATATTTTTGACTCCGCGAACCTGAACCCGAACCGGACCACTTTTTCAAAAAAATTGGTTCGGTTCACAAAATTAAATGGTGTTTTCAAAGACACGTACAGGGAAATATTGGAAATCTCTTGAGATTTTAGTACAAACGATTGCGCTTTGAACTAAGCTTGAATGACTTTTTATGTAAAAAGGTTACTAGATCATTTAAAAAGATACCGTTTGAATGAAATCTTCACTACTTGGAACAGAATTTTATAATTCGCTTAACGTGAGCCACTTGATCTAGTTACCGAGCAGACTTGTTTAACTTCACATATATAGAGGTTAAAAGTTTTAATTCGATTTGCAACGATGTACTCGTGTATACTTACATATTTACCGAATGCACTGTATAACGTCGTGTTTCTTTTTATTTTATTCCCACATTTTGTATGCTTGTAAAAATGTTCATTCATTTAATCAGGGTATTAACGCAAGCTCGACCAATGTGTATATCTAAAGTCAAACTACATACATAGGAATAGAGGGAATCTAAATGACCAAGTTAGCTCAATAGATTCCATGGAGGACTCTATAATTACAGTTCGTTGTGCTGCACACACTCTCAATTTAGTATTGAAACGATTTTTTTAAGGAAGTTCAGTTTGACATCAGCAGAGTTCGCACTCTTAAAGATTTTTGTATTCAGAGTTCTAAAGTTAAAAGAGCTCTATTTAAAAACATCTGAATGGAACGTAGTTCAAAATATATGTAATTTGCTGCAGCCAATTTATAAAACTTCTTTAAAACTGCAGGATTCACAATTACTACCAAGTGATTTTTATTACTCTTGGTTTTCATGTCGAGCAATTGTTCTAAAATCTTCAGCAAAACATTGTTTATTATTATCTAAGTGCCTTGATAAACGTTTTTCTATTATGAGCTCAGTACCAATATTGGCTGAAGTGTTCCTAGACCCGAGTTTTCAAACTTTGTTAACGACCAAAAAAAGTTGCAAAGCAGCACATTGCAGACATGTTGACATGTTTCCAAAATTCAACTTAAATGACTCGACGTCTGATTGCGAAGAAGAGAAGTTTATGAAAACAATAGAAAGCAATAAACAAATATCAAATATAAAATCTGTAAATGATGTTATAGATTCTTTCGACAATTGTCCAAGAGAACATATATCGACAAATGTTTTAAAATTTTGGAAAGGTCAAAAAATGAGGACTTAAAAAATATTGCCTCAACTATACTTGCTATTCCAGCAACTGGTATCAGGTATCAGTTGAAATGAGCCTTTTCAACACTTAAGTTGGTTCTTTCTGATCTAAAAGCTAATATAGATGAACAGCTCCTAGAAAATATAATGCTTATTATCTTAAACTAAGCAGTTCTCAAATGTTGTAAATCTCAGCTAATGAAGTTGATAATTTAATTTACATTATTAAAATAAAAAATATTATAAATTGAAACTATTTATTTTTTGTTCAAGCGAACCGAGGTTCGAACCAAGACCTTAGGTTCAGGGGTTCCAGGAACCGGTCCGCGAACCGAACCTTAGACTTAACAACGGGCTCGAACCCCCGGACCGAACCCTCTGCAAAATTTTAGAGGTTTGCAGCCTTGATAATTTTTGCTACACTAATATTGTAAGTGTCGTGGGTCAGCTGTTAGTTTTTTGACTAGAAATCTAATATACCCCGGTTCGATTCCTAGATGGGGAGTTGATATATAAATATTTTTTTTTTAAAACATTGATTTTTTGTAATCAAAACTAAACATGAAAATTAAAAAAAAATGGTACGAAATCACATTTGAGCTATTTAATATTTTAAACTTAGTTGCAAAAACAACTATCAAAAATAAGTATCGTATCTACTACTTGTATGCTTCAAAAATACCTTGCGATGACTTAGAAGAATAACACTAGTTTACAAAAAAACAAGAAATAAAGTCGGTCAAGCCCGACTATAACATACTCTGTAGTCTCTCTAAGTTTCACTCTCTCTCTTTCTCTCTCACTTAGATTGCCGTTCAATAGAATGCTGTGGTGATGGGTGGGGGTTGTTTACTGGCAGTTTTTTGCTCATAACTTGAGTATAGGTTATCCGATCTTTATCATTCCTTCAGCAAATCGATAAATAATTTTGTTTACAAGGTATCTCTTGAAGGTACGAACGATCTATCTTCAAAACTGTAGGAGATATGACGTTTTTTCCAAATTGCGGGGGCGGGAGGGGGCGTGGCAAAAATTGAAAATAAACTTGATCTGCCTGCAAGTATAAGAAATATATGCCCCATACATGTCAAAGAGATCTCTGAGATCTCTTCGTTCATACGGACGGACGGACAGACGGACAGACAGACAGACGGACATGGCTATATCGAATCGGCTGTTGATGCTGATCAAGAATATATATACTTTATAGGGTCGAAAACGATTCCTTCTCCCTGTTACATACTTTTGCACAAACTTAACATACTCCATGTACCTTCGGTACAGAGTATAAAAAATAAATGACCCATTTCTTCTGAAACTATTTTTAAGTGTAGTTTGGATTGGTGATCTCAAAAATCCATTTAAAAAATTTTTTCATGGCTCCATTTTTTTTAAGTATGAATTTTTTCCATTTTTTCGGTAGGTGCACTTACATTTTATGCCATATCTCAATCCATAATGGTCAGATGGTGTCAAGCAAGATATGAATTGAAAGGTAATTGAATAGTCAATAATAGCGTAGACCATTGTTTTCAAATCGGTTTAGAAGTTTGAATACAATGACCAAAAATATTTCAAAAAAATCGATTTTTGCTCGAAAATGCAAGAAATTTCATTTTTAATTGCCTTGAAAATATATAAAAAAATCATTTTTATTCTTTCGACTTAAGGATCGCATTTTTACAAAGATAATAAGGTATTGATGAAGAAAATCTATGAATAAATATTGTAGCTGGATCAATTTAAGTGGAGGAACTAATTGTCAATTTTGAGTATTTTAAGCCTTTAGAAAATTTTTTTTTTGTTTTTTGGTCAATATTAGAAGTGGCCGAATAGCTACATCAGAAAAAAATTCCAGAACAGAACAAAAGTCGAAGCAAACGAAAATGTATTTTTTAAAAATCTCAAAAACCACTTTTTTCAGCGCTCAATTGCTCACAGCTCCTGTATTTATTTATAGATTTTGTTCATCGATATCTTATTTTCTTCGAAGAAGTGCGGTTCTTAAGTATAAAAAATAAAAATAGTTTTTTGGAATTTTTAAATATTTTTCCTAGGCGATTGGAAACGAAATTTATTGCGTTTTCGAGAAAAACTAGATTTTATTGAAATATTTTGTATTATTGTATAGAAACTACTCAACCGATTTGAAAATAATGTTCCGAGTGATTATTGACCATTCAATTATCTTTTTGATTCATATCTTGCTTCGCTCTATCTGACTATTATAAAGTGAGATATGACTTAAAATGTAAGTGCACCTACTGAAAAAATGAAAAAAAATTCATATTTAAAAAACGTAGCCATGAAAAAATTTTTGAAATCGATTTTAGAGATCTCCAATCCCAACTACACTTAAAAATAGTTTCAGTAGAAATGGGTCTTTTTGGCTGTAAACTAGTGAAATCAGGCTTTTCAAGTTCAACGTAATGCCAGTACTCCTATACAGTTCTTCGACTTGGAAAATTGCAACTTCCATGGTGTCAGAACTACAAACATTTAAAAACCGTTGCCTGCGACGCATATTCTGCATATTCTGACCTGACAGAATACGAATTCCGAGCTACTCAGACAAGCGAATATGGAGAGTGTCGACCCGATAATACGCAGAATGAAATGGAGCTGGATAGGACATACATTGCGGAAAAATTAAAACAAAATCGCAAGGAAGGCAATGGAGTGGAACCCGTTGGACGGAGTTGGGCGGACACCAGGCAGACCCAAAGAAACTTGAAGGAGGACAGTCGGTAGAGAGACGGAAAGCATCCGGAAAAGTTGGGGAGAACTCAAAGCGACAGCTAACAACAGAGTTCGCTGCCCTATGTCCCACTCGGGATTAGAACTAGAAAAAGAAGAAGATGCAATTTAAGAAACATTCTTAGTTAGTTTGGAGGCTAAAATTATGAAGCAGATTTTCATCGAAGTATTAAACTTGTAGTTAAGCTTAAGATTCGGATAGCGAACCGGTTTTAAAAACATCAAATGCAAGGTTTCGATTATCAAATTTTCGAAATTTTTTGTGGTAAAATTTGAGAATTTGTATGAGAATTGGAGGAGAATTTTTATGTATCAGGGCTGTAAGCGAATGATTCAATTTTGAAACATTCCTGAGAATCATTCAGGCATCGAATTGACATATTTTGCATTAATTCAATTTTTCCAAAATCAGAATTGAGTTGATTTTGATTTAATTCACTTACAAAAAAAAATAGAATTGAATTGATTTTGTTTCAATTCAAGTGAATTAGAAAATTTGTATGTTCATTCAGAATTGACTTAACTTAAAAATCATGTTTTGTTTTTATTATGAGAAGATTTTATACCCTTTACTCGCAGAGTAAAAAGTGTTTACTAATTTCGGGCAAATGCATGTAACAGACAGAAGGATGCAAACTAGACCCGATAGATTACTATCATTTTATTAAATACAATACTAGTTTTAGTTAGCTATATTTATTTTTATAAGTCGTTAACTTTTAATAGCAGATGCTTTTCAAAATTCTCGTCGAAGGAAAACAGCCTCTCTACTGCAGCTGACGATGGCAGTGGTGATTAAATTTTAAAAAAGTCCTCTTAGTTTGTGGATACTTGTTTAGCATATCTAACGACTTTGCTGAGTCACCTGTTACAATAATATCTTTAAAATTTGTTTTTAAAGATTCAAATGTGGAATCAAGGAGCTTCATTGCGGATGGCGTGCTCATTATTTTTAAACTGGGATTTGCAAAGTTTTAAAACTTTTTTTAAACGAAGTTGATTCCACAATAGATATGGGCAGCATATTATTTGCAATATGCGCAAGCACAAGTTTATCAAATTGGCTTTGTTTAGTTGGTGCTAATTTCGCTTCCTTTCCTGTCCCATAGTCTCGTACTCCTTGTATTTGTCATTATGTTGCGTTCGTAAATGGCGAAGAAAATTTGAAGTAACGCTTATCGTTCCGGACAACACCTTTCCACAAATGTTGCATTTCGCTGTAATTTTCAATTTTGCATCCGGTGTTTTCAATTCTGATTCATTAGTCTATTAAGATATTGAATTAAGGTTATAATATCTATTCGGGGGTTCTTAACCCTGCGTACGCCACACATTCATACCTTATTGCTTACTATAAAATAGGTTTTAAGCAGCAGATTCCTGGTAGGTATAGTGCCTTCATTTTCAATCGATTTAGCTTTTTGCGAAGTATTTCCTCTCTTTAGCTCAGACATTTTGCATTGTTTTATACTAAAACTATATTTTTCGCCTTGATATTTAATTGTCTACACCTTGACAAAATGAGTAAAGTAGCAGAGTTAGGTCAATTCTGTTTTAAATCAAATGAATGAACATACAAATTTTCCAATTCACTTGAATTGAAACAAAATCAATTCAATTCGTTTTTTTGGAAGTGAATTAAATCAAAATCAATTCAATTCTGATTTTAGAAAAATTGAATTAACTCAAATTTTTAATTTAATTCATTGCGAAATAAAAATAAAAACGAGAAGGCCAAGCTAACTTCGTCTGTGCCGAAGTTTTTATACCCTTGCAAATGCTGTTTTTGAAATGTCAGAGTTTAAGAACGCTTACATAAAAATCTAAACAATTCTTAACTAAAACTCATTTTCCGAGATAAACATCTGATTTCGACCAAATTTTGCGAATCTTTCTGAAAACATATCAAATTAACAATCGCGGAGATTAAGAAAGATAAAATTGAAAACAGAAAAGTTTTTCTCACTGACTCATTTTCCGACCGATCGGTCGTATGGCAACCATAAGATATAGTCACCCGATGTCGATCAACTTTTTCAAATTAGTTTGAAAGCGTTTAATATTAAGAATCACCGACTTTAAGAACGATTTACTTGAAAACAAAAAAGTTTTTTTCACTAAGACCCATTTTCCGACCGAGCTATAAGATATAGTCATCCGATTTTGACAAAAATTTGTAAATCTGTTTGAAAGCATATAATATTTATTATCGCCGAGTTTTATGACGCTAGCATTGAAAACAAAAAATTTTTTTCTACTAAGACCCATTTTCCGACCTATTGTTCCTATGACAGCTATAAGATATAGTCATCCGATCTTGACCAAAATTTGCAAATCTGTTTGAAAGCATATAATATTAACAACGGCCGAGTTAAAGGCCGCTAACATTGAAAACAAAAAAGTTTTTCTCACTAAGACCCATTTTTTGACCGATGGTTCCTATGGCAGCTATAAGATATAGTCTTCCGATCCGGTCGGTTCCGACATATTAGCAGCGTGCAGTAAAAAGAAGACTCTGTGCAAAATTTCAGCTCGTTAGCTTTAAAACTGAGAGACTAGTTTGCGTAGAAACAGACGGACAGACAGACAGACGGACAGACAGACGGACAGACAGACAGACGGACAGACAGACAGACAGACGGACGGACAAAGCTCAATCGACTCAGCTCGTCGCCCTGATCAAGAATATATATAGTTTATGGGGTCGGAAATGAATATTTCTATGCGTTGCAAACTTCTGGGCAAAATTATAATACCCTTTGCAAGGGTATAATGAATCATTCTTTTACAGCCCTGGTATGTATATAACATTTTTTCAAAGTTTTTGCGATGAGATTGATTTCTCACCTCATGTAAAAGTTTTTAGAAGTTTTTTTGCACCAAGCAAACATCGAAAAACAAATTGTCTTCTAATAACTCAGCTGCTTTGACACCACTTAGGCCCTGATTATATAGTAGGCCTTAGAACTATACTATAAATTGGACAATCTATTCACATTTAAAACATAACAAGAAGCAAATATACTAGATAATTATGCCTAATGTATCATTTATCAAACAAAACCAACTTCCCACTCAACCTTAGTTGGCGCCATCTATGTAACAATAAACAGGCTAAGGGTTGCCAAGCTTTACTTCATGACTAGCGCGAAAACATTTTTACATTTTGCATTGAATATGCCAAAATCTCTTAAGATTTCCAGAACACCCCCGAATAAGTTCTTTCTGGAAAAACTGATTGAGTATATAACTTACATTTCATCAACAACGAAAACATTACATATTTCCAATCACACTGGAACTTATCCATTCCCTTTTGCATAGACCGGCCCTGTCTCTTGTAACATGCTTGTGCCCTTCATTTAAGTTGATCCGCGAAATTCTTGCAGCGTTGCCGCCTTCGTTTTTATTTTTATTCGCTATTATTTTTTCCTTTTTGATCGCATTTGGCCCAACCAATTTGCTGGGCTCAGCATAAACATAAAAAGTTCTGCTGCTGCGGGTGGCTTTTGCAGCGATCAGCAAAAACGACCAAAAAAATACAAAACAAATTGTAAAAACTCAAAGTGACCTTTGAATTTGGATTTGCAACACGAACTGTGGGCTTGTGGCTTGGGGAAGATGATGGATGCATCATCATCTCAATCTTGTTGCTGGAATTGATGGTGAAATTAGTCATGGCACAAATTTGGAAATAATTGTAGAGAAAATATAAAATAATTAATACTCATTTTGCAGTTGCGCGCTTTGCATGTGGCCATTAGAAGGAAGATGCGGCGCAACGATAAGTTTAATGGGCTGAGGCCATAAAAGGGTCTGGTCATGCAAGGCTACGCTTCACAACCATGTGGCCACAGGCGATGCACAACATTAGCCTGATCTCGGCTCTGGTGTGGGCCATCAATGGACACTTTGGCCGCCAGTCCAGTTTGCCCCTTTCGGTGGCACAGTTCGCCAGCAGCGTGTCGAGACGTGGCTATCACAATGATCTTATCGATGAGGTGCTCCAGCGAGCGAGTGGCTCTTGTAGAATTAAATTTCTGTTGGACAATTGGAAGGATGTCGATAATCTAGCACCCAGCAGCGGTGTGGCTGGTCTACAGAGTGCCATATGGCTAGTGGATAGCCTGAGGGCCTACCAGCGTCTGGAGCGGCAATTACTTCAGCCGGGCAGCATGTACAAACGTAATGGTTACTTCATTTTGGTCTATACGGGCTTGGAAAGCAATCGCCTCGAAACGATTAAGGAGATCTTTCGACGTCTTTTGGCCATTTATGTGCTCAATGTGAGTGTATTTTTGACCCGGCATGGACTGGTGCAATTGTACACGTATTTTCCGTATCAACCACATCGTTGTCAATCCTGGTGGCCTGTACACTATGCCGACTTTTTGAATAACTGGCCAGTGGGTAAAACCCTTTTTCCCAGCAAACTGGATAATTTGCATGGCTGTGAACTGGTCACAGTAACCTTTGAGCATCGTCCCTTTGTGATAATCGATCAGAATGGAATACATGGTATAGAGGGAATGCTCTTTCGTTCACTGGCCCGGCATATGAATTTTACCATAAAGTTGCTTAAGGAAGAGCATGGGGATAGAGGAGAGATGTTTCCCAATGGCACGGCCACAGGAGCGCTCAGAATGGTGAGTAGAAATAAGAAATTTTGTTACTTGAAGACTATTTGGTGTTACCGTGTGACGATTTCTTTGATTGTTTTCTGCAAATATTGTTTATTGACTTAGTAAAGTTTGCATAAACCTTAAGATTGATATCTGTTCTAGAAGCTGAATTCCTGGAGGTACTTTTTTGGGGTTTTCATGAGGCGATTTCTTGGAAACTTTATCCATGAAGCAGTTATAAACTCAGCTATATACATGCAAATTTTCAAACTGATATGTGCCATAGAAGTTGGGTTACTTGAGGACAATTTGTTTTCAATAAGAATATTAGGTGTTTTCGTGATTCGATTTTCTTGAATTTTCAGACTGATTTGTACTCCAGAAACTGAGTTACTTGAGGTGAATTTTGGAAAAAAAGGAACAATATTATAAGTTTCCATGAGGCGACTTTTTGAACAATTTAACCAGTGATAAGCTAGCAACTTAGTTTGAATCTTAAACATTTTCAGGCTCATTTGTTGAACGCAATGATCTCAGAGATGGTTACAGATAGAGGTTTGACATATACTTCTTATATTTACAGGCAGATCAAGTTTTATTCCGCCCCAAAAATTTGGAAAAAACCTTATATCTCTCATAGTCTTGAAGATAGATGAACTGTACCTAAAGAACATAATTAGTAATCAAGATAATTTATCGATTTGCCGAAAAAATGTTAAGGATAGGATGAACTATACTCAAGTTATGACCAAAAGTCAGTTCTAATCAAAGGTCAGTTTTGAAATGATTTAGCTACTTGATGTAACTAACTTTTTTGAATATAACTTAAATGCTTACAATTACTGTATGATTGGGTAGAGCAATGCGGCCGTTAGCCGCGGCGGAAGCCAAGCCAGAAACTTCGCGTTAGGGATGTTATGCTTTATCACGATGAATAGTGCGAGCAGAGCTGCCACAGTACTCCAACAAAAAAGTTTTTTCACTAAGACCCATTTTTCGAACGATGGTTCCTAAGGCACCTATAAGATATAGTCATCCGATCTAGACCAAAATTTGCAAATCTGTTTGAAAGCATATAATATTAATAATGACCGAGTTTAAGGACCCTTTCATTGAAAACAAAAAAGTTTTTCTTACTAAGACCCATTTTTCGACCGATAGTTCCTATGGCAGCTATAAGATATAGTCATCCGATCCTTTCGATTCCGTCATACTAGCAGCATGCAGTAAAAGTTCGATTGATTTAAAACTGAGAGACTAGTTTGCGTAGAAACAGACAGAAGGACGGACGTACAAAGCTCAATCGACTCAGCTCGTCGCCCTGATCAAGAATATATATAGTTTATGTGGTCGGAGATGATTCCTTCTATGCGTTGCAAACTTCTGGGCAAAATTATAATACACTTTTCAAATGTATAAAAAAACGGTCTCGGGTTTCCCTCAACCGAATGTGTTCTGTGTTCTGTTAAGTGGCTGTGGTTGAACATACAACACTGATCGGGCTGCCTGCAACCAAATAACAGGTCCATGTCAGTCAAGCGGTCATAACATGTGTGCTTTTCGAGAATCAAAATGTAAAAATGTTATAGTGAAAAGGTTAAATAAAACAAGAAAGATAGTCGGTCAAGCCCGACTATAACATACTCTGTACCCTTAACGTCGCAGCTCGCATTTGCTCACGAGCTATACTCGCTCATCTCTAAGTTTCACTCTCTCTCTCTCTCTTTCTCTCTCTCTCACTAAGATTGCCGTTCAATAGAATGCTGTGGTGATGGGTGGGGGGTGATTTGTGGGGGGTGTTGGGTGTTTACTGGCCGTTTTTTGCTCATAACTTGAGTATCGTTCATCCGATCTTTACCATTCCTTCAGCAAATCGATAAATAATTTTGTTAACAAGGTACGAACCATCCTATCTTCAAAACTGTAGGAAATATGAGGTTTTTTCCAAATTGCGGGGGCGTGGCAAAAATAGAAAATTAACTTGATCTGCCTGCAAGTATAAGAAATATATGCCCCATACATGTCAAACCTCTATCTCTTACCATCTCTGAGATCTCTTCGTTCATACGGACGGACGGACAGACGGACGGACGGACGGACGGACAGACGGACAGACGAACATGGCTATATCGAATCGGCTGTTGATGCTGATCAAGAATATATATACTTTATAAGGTCGGAAACGATTCCTTCTCCCTGTTACATACTTTTGCACAAACTTAATATACTCTATGTACCTTCGGAACAGAGTATAAAAATCAAACAAAAAAGTGTTTCTCTCCTCTCACAACCAAAGAGAAGCAGTGACCGCTGTTCAAGGTTGTTTTGGTACCTCTTTTCAATTTGTCGGCCGAAAAATGTTTTTTCTGACAAAGGCAATCGGGGGACCGATTTTTGTGACTTCTGGATAGTAGTCATGCCGCATGCATATTGTAATAATTATACGTAGCGGACGAGTCATGTGCGATATTTTCCTCGCGACCTTAAATTGTAAGATTTTCATCACGTGGTATTCGTTACCATGACGATTCGAGTTTTGTGCGGAAGGTTTAGGCGTACACAAACAAACCCTGACTTTTTTCAAATCAGACACTTTTTCTGGAGTTAGCATTAAAAAGGATATATTTGATTGGTTAAATTGGAGCAGGAACAGCATGCGGCTTCTTTCCCTCAATCAGCGTCCTGTCTTGTTTAACTAAATTATTTGAGAAACTTCTAATACTCCAAATTTCTCCATTTCTGGAAAATTGCAAATTAATACTATCCCATCAATTTGGTTTTAGAGGAAAAACACAGTACAATAGAATAACAACAGAATTCGATCCGCCTTTAAATGCAAACAGCACTTTAGCGCAGTATTCCTTGATGTTGGCCAAGCATTCGACAGAGTTTGTCTAGATGGACTTAAATAGAACATAAATTCTCTACTACAACAAACACGCGTAGCTTGGGTTTTAGCTAATAGATCGAATGTTTTCTAACGATTACACTACTTGCTTCCCATCCAGCGACCATGTGGGAACAAATGACTTTAAAAATTTTTGGTACATCTGGGATGAATGTCCGGGGTGATCATTTACAGGATTTGTCCAAGTACCAATGTGGAGGAAAGCTTGAGTATACTTCTTGCTGTGATGTTTGGGTCGTAGTCGAGTCGACGAGCTGTTGCCGATGAGTGTGGAAACTAATAAATCTGTAGTACTGACCATGTTCACCAAGTACAAATTTGCGTAGTTGCATCGATGGTTGCTTCGCGTTGGCGTCGATAAGCAAGTTTGCCCAAGCAGGGTTGAGGTTGCAGAGTCAATAGTACTGGGTAGTGTATCCCGAGTAGAGACTTTCGTTTGCCACTCGATGTGGACTTTGTTTGCCACTCGCTGTGGACTTTGTGTTGAGTTAGAGAACTTGTAGGTAGATGATGAAGTAAGCGATGTCTAAATTCAGCTGCGCGACGTACTTTCATAAGTATGAACTATCGTTTGGCAGGCTGCGTACAATGCTAGATCTGGAAAATTGGTCGGATGCTTGATCAACGTGAGATCGGTTACATTTAGTTGCAGAGCCGGCTGCGTGTAATATGAATCAGCAGGATTGGTGACTGATTGACCAATGTTGCGATTGTGGACATGCAGGTGCAAGGCCGCCTGGGCGAGGATTATTTCCGGCGCGTGAAAAGCAGGCGTGGGCAGCGGTTGGTTGACAGCATGGCTGCGGGCGTGTGAGTGTGTGCAGGCTTACTTGTCCAAAAACCCTCGAGATGTTTCTATTGAATATCTGGTTGGCTGGATCCATGGTGAGTTGAGAATGTTCTCTGCTGCAGCGCAGCAGCAGCGCTGCTACTGCAGGTACAGAGTATATTACAGTCGGGCTTGGCCGACTTTCTCACTTGTTTTATATATACTTTCAATAAAAACATCTTAACAATGATTTGAGCCACATAAGCTGATTTCTTACTTGTTATTCAGTCCCACATTATTTTTGTTTTTCCAGATCATGGATGGCGAGGCCAACATAACCTTCTGTTGCTACATGTACAGCAAGGAGCGTTCGGATTTGATGTTACCCAGCATCTCGTACGCCAGTTTTCCCATTGTACTCTGCATACCCAGCGGTAAACGTTTGTCATCGTTGCAACGTCTGGTCAAGCCATTTCGTTACATCATCTGGTCTTGCGTGGTGCTAAGTCTTGTTTTGGGTTTTAGCATTATCGCTGGACTCCAGCTAAGCTTATTCACCGGACTACGTGATCTAGTACTGGGCAGAGGCAATCGCCTGCCTTGTCTGGGTATGTGGAACACCATGTTGGGCGGTATGGTTACTCACATACCGCGACGAAATTTGGCCCGCTATTTGCTTGCTCTGTGGTTGCTTCAGGTCTTGGTTTTACGTGCCGCCTACACGGGTCAGTTGTATTTGCTGCTACAGGATGGTCATATTAAGACGCCACTTCAGACTTTAGCTCAAGTCTTGGAACAGGATTACGTTTTTCATTTGTTGCCGGGTCTAAAGGTGGTTTTCCGGGAGCTGGTGCCCAGCCTGCGCGTTCATGTGGTACAGAATGTGGAGTCAGCATTACGGACATTACGGGATGAGGAGGATGCTTGGCTGGTGGTACCATTGCTGAAGCCCTTGGTGTCGCAGTTTGATCTGCGTTCGGGGCCAGACAAGCCGCGGATACAGGTGCTATCAGATGCCATGCTGACCGCGCCATTGACCATGTATATGCGCCCACATTCGTATCTAAAGCGTCGTTTAGATAGACTGCTTATGGGCATGATGTCGTCGGGTATAATAAGACGCTATCAACTCATATATTTGGATAGGTTTCATCGTACCACTAAGCGAGACAAATTAGAGCCGATGGCATTGAGTCTGTCGGTGATGAGCGGTGTTTTTGGTAGTTTATTAATCGTCCATTTGCTGGCTTTTGGAATATTTTTGCTAGAATTGGCCTCGGTGAGAAGACCACGATTGAGAAGACTTATGGACATAGTAAATAGGGTAATAGCCTAGAGATGGCTGACTGATTTAACAACGCACAGACCAAACGGCTTAGGTTAAGAAGCTAAAGAAATGGGTGAATATTAGCTGAAAAGTTTTAGATGAAAAAGCTATATTTTTAATTTGAGAGAATTTCCCGCCACTAAAAACCGAAGGGCCGATTACGGGGCATGCACAAACACATAGACAAAGCTTCTGTGACTTGGCGTTTGCTACTGTTGTCAGAATTTTTGCTACAAGTCTGACTTGGGATTCCCAAACGGTCTTAGCAGTTCTGGCATGAGGTAGCCTCTGCCAACTTATTGAAGTTGGCCAAAAGATCGCTGATGATTGAGCTGTGAAATTTTTATGAAATAGCTATACGATCAACCAGCCTCCTTTGTGTTGTTTTGCGTGTCTTGTTTAAGAAACGTTATGATGAAAATCATAACTTATTGACGTAGAGCCTGCTAAAAAGTTCTATGATTAATAATCCAAAGGTCACTAAAACAGTTACATGGTCATTCGACTTACTTTAAACCTGTGTACTTTTTCCCTTGTGTCTATTTTTTAAAGAAACTCAAATTAGAAACAATATTCAACTCTTTTGCTGGTCTTTGAAAGTTGAACCGAAGGCAATGTTTCGTTTAGTTGCAGAAAGAGCTCGTAAACACATATTTTCAATGAAAACAGCACTTGGCAAAACAAAGACTGAAACAAAATGAAACAGAACCGGCTTCACACTTTGCAGAGAAACCGAACCTTTTAAGATAATGATTATACGAACATTGATTGTCATGTCAACAAGCTTGAAAAATTGTCTGCATAAGTCCATCTTGTTTGAAATTCCTCGAAAATAGTTGAAAAAATTACGCACCAAAATTCGAAACGCAGCCTTTGGTTTACGAACCAAACTTTTAGTTTAAGGGGTTATACACAGTTAATTTGTTTTGAAAATCGGATTTAGTTTTTTACAATACACGCACATTTGTTTTATGGCTTATCAGGTAAATTTACAGTGCAGCTAAAACTTAAAAGGCGTGGGTTGTGTGTGTTTGAAGAGTGACTTAACAGTGACTTGACAGTGATTTGACAGTGATTTGACAGTGACTTGACAGCGGCTTGACAGTGACATGACAGTGACTTGACAGTGACTTGACAGTGACTTGACAGTGACTTGACATTGACTTGACAGTGACTTGACAGTGACTAGACAGTGACATGACAGTGACTTGACAGTGACTTGACAGTGACTTGACAGTGACGTGACAGTGACTTGACAGTTACTTGACAGTGACTTGACAGCGAATTGAAAGTGACTTGACAGTGACTTGACAGCGACTTGACAGTGACTTGACAGTGACTTGAAAGTGACTTGACAGTGACTTGACTGTGACTTGACACTGAATTGACAGTGATTTGACAGTGACTAAGAAGTGAGTTAACAGTTAAATTTACAATCAGACTTATCGTCGCCTCGTACCGGGCGTCCCATGACACCCACTCTTCTCTTCTTCGATTAATTTCCAGATTTTACAATACTTTAACGAAATCCGTTTGATTTTTCCATTTTTGATGATCAAGTCCAAAGATATCGTGGTCACCCAAAAGCGCTATTTTTTGAGAGGAGCTCCAGAAGATCAGCTACAGCAGCTTTCAAAATAATAATTTTTACAAATAAAAAAGGCTAAAACACAGTTAAAAGATACTTTAATTTGAGTACAAATTTTAACATTAAAAAATTTTAGGGCCATCTCAGAAAAAATCTTGAAAAATCGGGCCACTTATCTGTATGTAACCCCTTAATGAATGGTTCGAACTTTATTTAAACTTTCTGGGGGTTGGCAAAAATAAGACAAAACAAAAAACCCTTGCACCAGAGACAGAACTGAAAGTGTTTTTTGTCTTACTCTATTCATTGAGCCTAACAGTTACAATTTTTATTGCACCATTTGAATACCAAGTTAAGCGATAGGTCAAAAGCTTTCGTACTTAGGAGATTCAGATTCTACCAACTTGGATGAGGCTATTATACAAGTATTTATTTATAGCTTTAAAAATTTGCTTACAAGTGAGTCCTTTGAAGGTTAAAAGCACCTTTACAAATACTGCTGAGCAGTGATTGGAAAGGTACTTAATTGTTTTACCTTGGTAAGGTACAAGGTAAATGTCCAAAAATATACTTACAGCCATGCTCCCATTTTCGCATTCGTAAAAATTTTGCGATTTAGAGTACATATTTGGTACTAAAACCGGTTTGAAATCGTAAAAGTTTTGCAAAAGCGAAAATGGGAGCATGGCTGTTAGATATGGTAAAAGGTATCCGAAATTTCCAGTACCTAGGTAAGGGTATAGGTATAAACGAGAGCGTAAGTTAAAAGCGGCTCTAACCTACTACAATATACCCGCTTCTCATCCAAATTATTGGCAAGATAAGTTGAGACTTCCGTTTTAATATTAGAATTTGCGTAACAGTTCTCATTTTCATCCAATCTTCCATTACTGGTATCATAAAGTCTTTGGAAACAGAACATTTCTCAGTTTCATCGAATCTTCTATTACTGGTATCGTAAAAGTCTTGTAGAATCCTTTGTATTTGAACTCTCATTGACAACAGTTTGCAAATTTTCCGAAATTTTTCCACCAAGCCAATCCTTACAAAACTCTATTCAATTTTGTTGTTTTATTTTGAATCTTCGATTAAAATTTTGGAAGTGTCATAGTGGGCAAAACAATAGGCTGTTTTGCCACGGTTGAAGTCAAGTTTTGAATAAAAGAAAATCGATTTAAAACTAATTTTTTTAAGAGCATATTTAAGTGGATCACAATATTTCAAATTATTCAAGCAATAAAGTTAATGTATGACTTGCAGTAAAGTAGGCATCAAAAATACTAAATACCAAAGGGATTCACTCCTCAAAAGTACAATAGCCTTACCGTAAATGATAGTAATATTGTTCTATTTATGAAAAACATCAATTTCTGTATTTGTAAATACTGTTTTTCTTAAGTTGTTCAAAAACTTTTTAAATTGTGTTTTAGTTCCAAAAAAACGTTGAATACGTTGTCATGAAAACTGTTCCATCTTGTTGTGCAAGGAGCTTATAAATTTTCTCAACTTCATCTGCTGCTACTGTGGATTTGCTAACAATTTTGCAAATTGCCGTTGATTTCGCTAAGGAAGAATTGTACAACTGTTAAGTAGAGCAATGCACACCGAAAACCATCCCGTTTGCACACTGAAGACGTGGAACTGAGCAGACTGCGTCAAAGCAGAACTGAAGAGAAACGAAGTCGGCCGGACTAAAATACACACGCACAGCATACTAATGTAAAATCGAAAATCCACATCGAAAATCCACGATAAAAGTCATACAAGTATGGCCCTTATGCATCTTTGTGTTCTGGGGTCTTTGGTTAAACCATCTATTAACTATCTTTTACCTTCAAATCAGGCTTTACGTTTATTTCTTTCAAACTGTACACTTACTTAAGTGCTTTACATATCTTTGGATGCATTATCTGTTATCTAAATCACATACGAAAAGTATCTAGTCTTTTACCTAGGTCCCTTACAAGGTAAATGAAAATTAAGACCTAGGTAAAGAAAGGTACTCGAATAAGGTAAGGTAAAAGAAGGTACAATTATCTAGGTACTTCCAAACACTGCTGCTGAATTGCTGCTGCCTTGAAATATTACAGATACGACCTTCTTTTGTTTTATCTTTTAAAATATTGTCGATTTTACAGATGAACTGTGCGTTGAAAGCACACTTACAAATGCTGCTGAATTGCTGCTGCCTTGTAAAGTCTGAGTTGCAATCTTCTTTTGCTACACCTTTATATGTACACAGAGTAGCTTCTACAGAAATTATTCTAACAGTGAGTTCTAAGTGGGTTTAAAGCACACTTTCAAATGCTGCTGAACTGCTGCAGCCTTGTTGAGTCGGAGGTACAGTATTGACAGAAGTCTTTATTATATTTCGTGCATATTCGTGCTCAGTTTATCCCACACGAAAAACACATAAATTAATTAGTGTAAAAATAAAAAGAGCCAAAATTTTAATGAGCAGCATTACATAAAATGTTGACACTTAATTTTGTTACTCGTGCTTGGTCGTGCTTAAATAAGTTTCACAATTTATACCTGTCGTGCCATGTCACGCCCCTCTAGCGCCAATTGGGATCTACTGTCAATGTTAATGTTAATTAGATAAGCAGTAAGTCGCTTCACCTCATACAACGCACACCATTAAAAAGATTTCCCCAGCGATTTGGTTATTACGTGTAAAGCCTTAACGAGAGTTTATTCATTTCATTGTGAGTAACCAAAGCATGCAGCACATTGCATTTATTGTGGTCTGCTTTATATGGACCTCCCACTGTTGCACTGTAGACGGTTCACAGACAACAACTGCAGAAGCCACATTGGCCCAGGCTCTAGTTCAGGTTATAAAGCAATCGGAAATGTTGCTTAGAAGTAAAACTTTGTATATCCACACACAACTGAGTGCGGCACACACAAGTCCACATATGGAGGACATATTGACGCATTTGCTGTTGGCCTTGCGTGGGGCTCAACAGCCGCCCTGTAAGTTATATTTTCAACATGCCATGGAGTATGCTAGACCCTATAGGCATGCTGTTGTGGTACTGGCCGATGATCTTCAAGCTCTACGTGTACTCTATGGCCGTTTACAAGCCACCGGGGATCTCTCGTACACACTCATCTATATGTCACAGCCAACGGAAGCGTATGATACGGAGGTGCAGTCTGCATTGGAACTGCTTTGGCGACTCAGTATGCTAAATGTGGGCATTGTGCTGGAAACTAAAGGAAATCAACTGGTAATGGTCAGTTATTATCCATATGAAGAGGTGCATGAGTGCGAAATGATAGTGCCACGCATAGTGAATCGGTATGCCTTGGGCTTGGGTCAATGGACAAGTTGGGATTATTTTCCTGCCAAGTTGAAGAATTTTTATGGCTGTACCTTAACCTGTGCCACTTGGGAAGATATGCCGTATTTGGTTCTAAGACAAGATGGCAGCTTTGTGGGCATTGAGGGAGCATTACTGGAATTTTTGGGCGAAAAGTTGAATTTTACCATCGGTTTGTACTGGATGAATAAGCAGGAGGTGTTGGATACATTCAATGAAACGGGCTATGTGTTTGATCGGGTGAGTAAACACAATAACTAAAGAATTAATATTTATATGATTTTGCGACAGGCGTAAGATAGTGATTTCAGGATTAGACGATGCTTTTGTGTAAGCTTGCCATCGATTTAACAATGTTGCTTAGTAATAGTTAGCTTTTCCGAGTATATCCAGTATATATATTCTTGATCCGTTATTTACGCATTAACCGTTTGTTCGTCTGTCGGTTTCTACGCTAACTAGTCGCGCAGTTTTAGAGTTACCGTAGCGAAATTTGGTTCTGCACTTTCGTATCGGGTGACTATATTCTTTAGCTGCCATAGGACCGATCTGTGGGTATATGGATCTTAGCGAGAGACTTTCTAAAACTGAACATTTATCAGTATTACAATATTGGCTTTGGTTCAGATTGGACCAACTTAAAAGTTCTTCAAAATCGGATGACTATATCCTACATATTTCTTAGGAACGATGAGTCAGAAAATGCTTCTTAGTTAAAAAAACTGTTTTGTTTTTAATGTTAGGATTGTTATATGATTTTAATAATATCTCAAATCAAAATCGGATGACTATAGATAAGATAAGTTAACAAAACTTGTAGCATTAGGATGAATAATAATAATAATAATAATAATAATAATAAAAATAATAATTATAATAATGATAATAATAATAATAATAATAATAATAATAATAATAATAATAATAATAATAATAATAATAATAATAATAATAATAATAATAATAATAATAATAATAATAATAATAATAATAATAATAATAATAATAATAATAATAATAATAATAATAATAATAATAATAATAATAATAAAAATAATAACAATAATAATAATAATAATAATAATAATAATAATAATAATAATAATAATAATACTTTAAGTCGATTGAAAAATAAGTTAAAGTGAGAAAAACCTTTATTTTTAAAGTTTAGCTTTCTTATAATCAGCAATTACGTTTTTATATATATATTTGTTCAAAACAAATTTGTTCCAAATCGGATAACTATATTTTATAGATGCCCTTGGAATGATCCGTCCGAAAATGGGTTTTAGTAAGGAAATACTTCTTGTTTTAAGTGAACGCTTTCTTAACCTCAAAATTAAATGCTCTCAAACAGATTAGTCAAGTTTGATCGAAATCGAAAGACTATATCCTATAGCTTTCCTACGAACGATGGTTCTTAGAGATAAAAACTATTTTGCAATCAATCTAAGCTTTATTAAATGATTTTAAGCAGATTACCAAAAATTGGTGCAAATCGGATGACTACATTCTATAGCTTTCAAAGGAACCATAAGACAGAAAATGGTTCTTAGTAAGTAAAACGTGTCATACCCTTGCAGAAGGTATATAAAAACTGTCCAAATGTTTCTAATGCATAGAAAAACGCATCTTCGACCACATAAAGTATATATATTCTTGATCAGCACGACGAGCTGAGTTGATATAGATATGTCCGTCTGTTTCTATTCCATTTCTCGTGACCAAACTTTTGCACAAAGTTTTGAATTACAAATTTGTCGGAACCGACCGGATGACTATATCATATAGCTGCCGGTCGAAAAACTAATTATAGTGAGAAAAACTTTTTTGTTTTCAATGCAATCGTGCCCAAACCTCGTATTTTTAAGTTTTTTATGCTTTTTCATAATTCCACCAATCTTCATGAAAATCGGAAAACTATATAGTATAGCTGTCATACAAAAGATAGGTCTGTAAAAAAGTCTTAGTAAGAAAAACTTTTTTGTTTATAATGCTATCGCTCCCAAACTTGATATTCATTAATATTATACGCTTTCACATAATTTTGATAAGTTTGATTTAAATCGGATAACTGTAGCATATAGCTGCCATAGGAACGATCGGTCGAAAATGTAGTTCTAGTGGAGTTTTCAATGCAATCGTCCCCAAATACCGTATTTTTAAGTTTTTTAATGCTTTTTAATAATTCCACTAATTTTGATGAAAATCGGAAAACTATATAGTATAGCTGCCATACAAAAGATAGGACTGAAAAAAAGTCTTAATGAGAAAAACTTTTTGTTTTCAATGCAATCGTCACCAAATCCCGTATTTTTAAGTTTTTTAAGCTTTTTTATAATTCCACTAACTTTGATGAAAATCGGAAAACTATATAGTATAGCTGCCATACAAAAGATAGGTCTGAAAAAAAGTCTTAGTAAGAAAAACTTTTTTGTTTATAATGTAATCGTCCCCAAATCCCGTATTTTTAATTTTTTATCCTTTTCATAATTCCACTAATTTTGATAAAAATCGGAAAACTATATAGTATAGCTGCCATACAAAAGATAGATCTGAAAAAAAGTCTTAATAAGAAAAACTTTTTTATTTATAATGCAATCATCCCCAAATCCCGTATATTTAATTTTGTTTTGCTTTTTCGAAATTCCACTAGTTTTGAGGAAAATCGGAAAACTATATAGTATAGCTGCCATACAAAAGATAGGTCTGAAAAAAAGTCTTAGTGAGAAAAACTTTTTTGTTTTCAATGCAATCGTCACCAAATCCCGTGTTTTTAGGTTTTTTAAGCTTTTTTACAATTCCACTAACTTTGATGAAAATCGGATAACTATATAGTATAGCTGCCATACAAAAGATAGGGCTAAAAAAAAGTCTTAGTAAGAAAAACTTTTTTGTTTATAATGCTATCGCTCCCTAACTCGATATTTATTAATATTATACGCTTCCGCATAATTTTGATAAGTTTTATTTAAATCGGATGACTGTAGCAAATAGCTGCCATAGGAACGATCGGTCAAAAATGCAGCTCTAGTGGGGAAAACTTTTTTGTTTTCAATGCAATCGTGCCCAAACCTCGTATTTTTAGTTTTTTTATGCTCTTTCATAATTCCACTAATTTTAATAAAAATCGGAAAACTGTATGGTATAGCTGCCATACAAAAGATAGGTCTGAAAAAAAGTCTTAGTAAGAAAAACTTTTTTGTTTATAATGCTATCGCTTCCAAACTTGATATTTATTAATATTTCACATAATTTTGATAAGTGACTGTAGCATATAGCTGCCATAGAAACGATCAGTCAAAAAAGTATTTCTTGTAAGACAAACTTTTTTATTTTCAATGATAGTATCTTTATACTTTGCAGCTATGAATATGATTTGATTGAACACAATTTTGGCGACTTTGATCAAAATCGGATGTATATATTGTAAAGCTGTCATATAAGAAACTGGCAGGGGGATATAGGTATACAATTTGGTCTTGTTTATTTCAGACGCCTAAGGGCGAATCGATAAATGTTTTTATTGCTTTTTGCTCCAAATTATGTATAGTTTCAAGCATTTGTAAATATTTACCTCTCTTCCAGCTCTTTAAGCTTCATGCGAACTTCTCCTTGGGTGCTTTTCATTTTAAGCCCAGCCAAGGCATTACGGTACCCTACTCCCAATCCTCGTACTACTACATGAGTCACATTATGCTGGTGACCAATCTGCAGAGTACCTATTCACCCTATGAGAAATTGGCCTTTCCCTTTAATCCGCAAGTTTGGCTTGCCATTGGCTTGGTACTGTGCCTGGGCAATCTGTTGGTGTGGATTATGAAACAACTGGCGCTGGTATTGCCCCCCCATCCGTACTATCAACTGCTGATCATCGCTTTGGGTGGAAATCTGTTGCCCTGGCTGTGGCCCCCACGTATTTCGGCTCGTGGCTTGCTCTTGCTTTGGCTTTTCGCTTCGCTAATCTTGCGCAGTGCCTATCAATCGGGCATGTATCAACTGTTGCGGCAAAATACTCAACGTAATCCACCTCAGTCCATAGCTGAGGTTTTGAATTTGGGCTATGTCATACAAGTGGAAGAGGTCAATGCTCCCCGCATACTGGACAGTCTGCCCGAGTTGAGGCCCCAACAGTTGATGTATCTAGCTGGGAGCCAATTGCAGTCCTTTCCCGCCTTGGCTCAGAGCAGTGGTTCTTCGGCGCGTTTGGCCATTATTACACCCTACGAGTACTTTGGTTACTTTCGCAAAGTTCACGCCATGAGTCGACAGTTGCATTTGGTACGGGAACGCATCTATACCCAGCAATTGGCCTTCTATGTGGGGCGTCATTCGCATTTGGTGGAGTTGCTCAATGAGCAGATAAGGCTGGCTCAATCTTATGGTTTTCTAGAGCATTGGACGCGTAAATATGTGAGTGCGGTGGATGAGACGGAGGAGAGTTTGGTGCGTGTAGCCAAGATTTCGTACAGCACATTGGATGGTGTTGATGGAGATCCGCAGGTGCGTGAATTGGATGATACGGTGAGAGCTGTTAAGCTCAGAGTGCTATCCATGGAGGAGTTGGCTGCATTGTTTTGGCTTACCTTGTGGGCTGAACTCGCTGCTGTTTTGGTGTTTGCTATGGAAATGATGTGGAAAAGAATCGTACGACAAAGAAACCCTAAACGGATAAAGTTAATAGTAGCGAGTGGGTGCAAATAAATCAAACCATTCAGTCTGAAGTTTAACTGAAAAGGTGTTAAAGTAACGAGTAAGTATGTTTAAGTATCGAATTGCATTAAAGTAGTTCGAAAGTAAGTAGAAAGTAGGGAACACGCAAACAAAGCCATAGAAAAACCGATAAATTTATTAAATGTATGACTACAAAGAAAGCAGCTTTTACTTCCAACGAGTAAGCAGATACAGCAGGTGATTTGGAAAATATCAGGGGCACCAAGAAAAACCATCAATTCGTAGACTAACTAAGTATTTATATTGAAAAACATGTAACAAGTAGTTGGAAAGTAATTGTAAGCAGATGGTTAAAGCAGCGAGTAAGCTTAAATAAAATGTTGACATTAATATAAACCCAAGGGAAATATTTTAATTGCAGCAAGATAGTCAAACATATCTGTAATGTAGATTGAAAAGTGGTTGTAATTTAAAAACTAGTAACGAGAAAGCAAAAGCAGCGAGTGGCGCGAAAAACGATGAGGTGCTTTAGTAAAGCACCCGTGTGTAGGCATTAAAAAGTGCGGACTAACGAGTAAATAAAAGTAACGAGTACCAGCAAAAGACAGTTTATTTAAAAAAGTTAGATTCTAATAGCAGCAAAAGTAAGTCGTCATGGTTTTAACAAAGGTCAAAAAGTAACGAGAAAGCTAAATCTGCGAGCGACGCGAGAAATGATGAGCTGCTTCAGAAAAGCACCAGTGTCTAGACATCAAAAAGTGTGGACTAACGAGTAAATAAAAGTAACGTGTATCAGCTTAGGACAGCTGTGAAATGATGAGGTGCTTCAAAAAAGCACTAGTGTGTAGAGTAACGGGTTACGGGTTAAGATCCAGACTGGTGGTCGGCATAGGAAAGAGAGCATGCGGTTATTTTTTTCCGGCTCTAGCTCGTCGGCAATTGGGGTGGTGATCTTGCTTCTCCCCTATGGTTGGCCTTTACATTGGTATTCCTTTTAAATTCGCGTGCTCTGACAAGCTATCACAAAAACCGGGAGAGAACACACTAACACTTAGCATAGGATAGGACAGGATGTACTTCAGCAAGACAACACAAACGCTGGCTCCTCAGAAGTTGATGAGGTAGATCGCCCTCCCTTCCATGGTCATTCAGCGCCAAGGAAAATCCCTAAAATATATCTCTAATGACCCCTCTAAACTAAGGAGAACTACAGGGGTGCTAGTAGAGATCAAAAATATTGGTTTAGAACATTATAAAGAGTTTTATTTAAATATTGAAGTTAAAACTAGTTATCAATTTGGGCATCGCTGGCAAAAAAATAATATTAAGAAAACAATAGTGACCCAACAATAAAATGTAGAATTATAACATACAAATTGCCAAAAAGCTAAAGAGAAAATTAAAACATAAAATGTAAATCTAAATATGGTTTAAAATCAAATAAAATTCGAGCAGGGTTTAAAATCAAAGGAAATGGTGATAATTAAAAATTAATTACGAATAAAACATTTTAAATGGCATTCAATAACCAAAAGCAAATGGCTCGCTAATATGTGAAAGGCAAGATCACTCAAATTATGGTTGGTGTCTCCGCTAAATTGCGGTCCAAAAAGAACAACGCTTGAGCGAGAATTTAGAGTTCTTATTTTAACGAAAATAGTATTTTTTCTCTTTTTTTCTTGACGCAGGTATTAATTGTTAATAACAATTATAAATGATTGTCAATGTGTCTCTTTTTGTGTCTGTTTAAATAATCAATTGGTTTACATAGTCTTGTTATCCATCGCCGAAAGTACTTTCTCCGATGCTGGGACCGCTGTTCAATTAATAAGGGGAATTATTTAAATCATTGTTTTTAACTTCTTTATCGGCCGCAAGAAAAAAAACTCAAGATTCACTCAAAAAATCTGTTTCTCTTCTCACTAGTTTTCTCCTCTGCTTTCGGCTTGCAGGGCAATTTAAGCACAAAAAAAAGAATTTAGTTCTTACGCAACGGCCATTAATTTTTGTTTGCCCTCATACGGGATATGAATTAAACCCTAATAAAAAATCCTAAATTTAAACAAATTAAAACACCAACTTAATCATTGGCAATTTACTGATTCTTTTTTTTTTTCTCATGCGACTTTCTTCGTTCCTTCCTTTTGATCGAACTTTGAACCGTCGTCGGTCTAACAGGCCACCAGCACTATTATTCGCTCGAATAAAACGGGACTTCTTTCGTCTGGGCTTTAGTGCACTTTTTGACCTTTTTGACAACTCTAACGATTATCCGACCCGAATGTAAAAAGCGATTTCTTGTCGGCAATGATAGCCACACCACACTTGATCTCAGACTGAACCTCCTCCCACGAAGACGATTTAGCTGGGCTGCGCTCACAAAAAAAAAGCATATATTTTGGGAACACTCGCTTAGTTGCGTTGGAAATGGGGGCTCAAAGTGGAGTTTTGCCGACTTTAAAAATAATTCCAAAAACGTGCCAACGAAATGCTTTTCTTTTTGTTCTCCTTATATGATGCTCCACTTGATTGTCGACGACCACACGCGACACTTATACTTTTTCGCTTAAAAACTTTTACTTTGGCCGAGGATGCAAATGGTCGGAGTTATAAGCGCGGACACAACTGGTCTCTAGCACAATTCAAAAAAGGAATAGAACAACTATGACGCTGGAGTTCTGGAGGGAACCTTTTACCATGGTGTGGTGAAAGTGGCCATCTTGAGAGAAAGGCATAGCAAATCATTTTCGCTCCTTGTCTTTGCGCTACTTTCTCTATGTCGCTACCGATGGATGGCGCTTTACCCTTACGATATTCGCAATTCAAAATAAATTTAACGGTCAACTGAAGTTTGTTGCAAATACAAGCGTTACAGTAGGCATATAAAAGTGTGTACGAATGAGTAAATAAAAGTAACGAGTAACAGCTAAAGACAGTTTATTTCAAAAAGTTGGAATCTAAGTGCAGTAAAAGTAAGTAGTGTTTGCACTTAACGAGTAGCTGAAACCAACGATTGTCGGGAAATAAAAAAGAATTATAGAATAGCGAATGCTATACAAATTAATATACAAAATGACAAATAATAATTTATGTTAATATTAATATGTTCATTTCTGAATATACTTTAAAAAGCAGTAAAGAAGTTGCAAGTATGTAGTTATGGTTTTTTTTTTAAGTTTGCCACACCGCTGTTCCTGGAAATGCTTACAGAAGGATTCAACAAAATTCTAGAGACGAGGAGTGTTCCGGAGGGGTTTAAAAAAGCAATTATATTCCCAATATTTAAAAAGGGCGACCCGCAAATGGTTTGCAACTACAGAGGAATATCATTCCAGAATGCGATTGCCAAGGTTTTCTCTGCCGTGGTACTGGAGAGGCTAAACCAATGGGTGGATGAAACCGACCAGCTAACAGAGTTCCAAGCAGGTTTCCGAAAAGGATACTCCACGATCGACAATATATTCAACGTCACCAGTATCTCCAGAAAGTATATTGAAAGCGGACGTAAGCTGTATGCTTTTTTCGTTGACATAATACGTTGACGCATGTATAATAGAAATGAGTCGCCAAAAAAAATGCAAAATATGATAAATGCTCTGCAAGAATATTGTAAGACCTGGGGCCTCAAAATAAATACCACTAAGTCAAAGATTCAAGTCTTCAAAAAACACTACAGAAGACTTGCTCTAGAAGAGAAATGGTACTTGGGAGAGACCGAGCTTGAAGTGGTGAAAACCTATAAATACCTGGGAGTGTGGATCTACCATAATGCGCAATTTAAATACCATTTGCAAGCAAAACTGAAAGACGCAAAGGTGGCGATAAACTGTACCTGGAAATCTCTCCTGAGCAGGAAAGATGTACCAACGAGCACCAAATACAAACTTTTCGGAGCAGCTGTGAGGTCCATTATGTGCTACGGCGCACAAGTCTGGGGGATTATGCAGTACGATGAAGTTGAGAACCTGCTCAGATACTTTCTGAAAAAGCTATTCCGACTGCCCAGAAACACTCCAAACAGAATGCTGTATCTGGAAACGGGATTGTCACCCCTCCACATATTTACCGCAGACATGCACTTCTCCTATATGCAGAAGGTTTTTCGCATGCCCGAAAATAGACTGCCTAAAATATTGGCTCAGTTTCTGCTAAACGGACGTCAGCAGTTCTTTCGGGAATGGAAACTTCTATCAGCCACTCACTGCGAAAGACTTAACCTCGAAGAAAGTTCAGAGTGAGAATCATGGGCTACAGAAATTCTTAAAAAGATGGATGCTTCATATAGATCATCTTTTATGATCGATTCAGAGCGGAGCTCTCAGAGGCTAATATACAAAGAATTGAACTACGACATAGGAGAAGAAAATTATTTCAACGACGCGTTTTCAGTGGAGCAAATTCGCACAATTTTTATGGCCAGAGGTGAATTGCTCCAACTCAACTTTGTCCCAAACATAGCAAGCAGCAACACAGCATATTCTCTTTGCAATTGGAACGAGCAGGAAAACACTATCCATTTTATTGGAAACTGCCCGATCTTGAGGGAATACAGAATTCTACATTTTGGTAAGGCAAGTTCACCAGCTATTAAATGGATCAAATTGGAGGATCCTATATAACTTTATAAGTCAGGCAACTAAATATCGAAAACAAATATTGGAAGGGGACTTTTAAAACAGAGTAACACGGCCAACCGAATCTCGCGCTATGCAGTTGAACGATCTGGTATCTGGGGAAGACCCGGAAAGCCAGGTGTATTAGACTGAATAGCGAAGATTTTGGAAGGCAGTGATCGACTGACGGTTTCAAACCATGTCGATTTATTTATTTTAGTATTTTATATACGAAAAAACCTCTTGTTTAGATATAAATTTATAGCCTATTTCCACTGGCTTCATTTCTTATCATTTTCATTTCTAAAAATGATGCTGTTTCCATTGACAAATCTTCATCATTTTGATATTCGCAATGCCACGTTGACAAAAACAGCTGAATGGTTTGATTTAAACAACAGGCGCCACTTTCAAACTCACGGGGAGTTTTTGCAATATTTACCCAAAAAAAGACATACCAGGGCAAAATGCAACAACAATTTGTATGGAAGAAATGATATCATTTTCTTCATTTCTTGTCATTTCAAGAAATGAAGCTTCATTTCTGTGGTGGAAATAGGCTATTAGAATTAGAATCTTGGTTTATGGCGAGTAGTTGAGTAGCGAGTTGCCACAAAAGAATGAGACCTCAATCTTTCACCCATGCGAATTAGTAAAAAGTCAAAAATCTAACGAGTGCCCACACAAAATAGCAAAAGACAAACAAAAAAATCTTCAATTATACTCATTAACTATCTCTAAGTACTAACGAGTAAACGAACATAATGACAAAATTTGTCAAATCCAACTTGGTACAACTGCGGATGCATAAATAATGTGAGATTTAGAGGCGAGTATTCAAGCGTTTTAATTAAATTACTTCATAGAACAAAGCGTAGCACTCCCCATTGCCAGTTCCAACTGGTAATCCACCCACCCCACCCCACCCCTCCCTTTTGTAGCTAAGCTCTGGATAGTTCGCTGCTCGTATCGTAAAAACGCAAAACGTTTTATCTAAAAGCGATAAATTTTCAAAACCAAAACTTGCTACCATTCCCCCTCCATCCACCCACCCACACCCGAACACACACACACACAGACATCAATTTTGGTTGTGCTTCTTGCTGTCGCCTTCGACTGGTTACATGTAAGTGCCTTGCTGCTTTGCTTATCGCCTCGCACATTTGCGCTTTTCCGAAATTTTTGCACCACAAAAACGGGCTCTGTAATGGGCACCACGTTGTTGCCCAGCATCCAATGGCAAGTAGTCAACGACATCGTCGTCGTCGCCGTCGTCCTTGTAGTAACTGGAAATTCAAGTAAATGTATTGAACTTAAGCTCATTGCCAGCGTTGTCGTCGTCGTCGACGTCCACCCCTTCCCCAACATCATCTTTAATACGCTCTGCTGTTTAGCACAAAAAAAAAAAATGAAGAAGAAGAAAACTTTATGCAATTCCTTTTATAAAATGTTTCCTATTTTTGGTTTTTATGCATCATTTACATTTGGGCCAGGCCAACAACAACGAGTGGGGCTAGATAACGAGTAGAAAATGACAACAGTTTGTTGCACTGGCGGTAATGATAATTTCAAGTGGTTATAGCAAGGCAAGAAGAAGTGTTTCTAACAGCGAGTGCATCCAACCAGCTAGTAAATCAAGTTAAACTTTTGTCTTAAAACAGCGAGTAAAATTTTAAGTAACAATGTATTTCCAGAATAGGTCAGCCAATAAGCTAGACTAATTTATAATAAGAAAGTTTGTTCTCCAACGAATAACAGCAAAAAGCAGCGAGTATTGATGGCGAGTAAAGAAAACCTATAAAAACAGCTTTAGTCAGAAAAGCGAGCTCTTACTTATCTAGTACATACTCATACAGTGTTAAGAGAGCGAGTATTCACAGCGAGTAAATCAAAAATCTGTATATAAGTAAGCACCGACGATTGAAATGTTCTAAAAGGTGGCAATATTAAATAAGTAACGAATCACGACACATACCTTGGTAGAGCGAGTAGCAAGAAAATAGTCTTAAGACATATTTAACCATTAAACTTTATATAAATTAAACAAAGCTCCGAAGCTGGTGGAGCGAGTAGCATAGTGACGATAAAGACAAAAGAAACAACGTGTACTAATAGCGATTAATATTTAGAAATAATCTTGAAAAGGCGAGTTGCAATAAGTAGTAATAGTGGAGAGTAGAATAAGCGAGTGCTGAACTTAATCAGTAAAATATTCAAAACAGCGACAGATTACATATCAAAAGAAAACAAAAAAGTACAGTACAAAGGCTTTAGACGTTTTGCCTAGTTCAGCGAGTAGCCTAGCAGAACTACTTTAAGCGATTAGAAATAGCGAATTCTGTGCTTCCGAAGTAAAACATGCAAAGTCAGCAAGGAATTACAAGTAAAATAGTTCTTAATAGGTAAATAGAGCGAGTGTCAAAACGACGAGCAACCTTATTAGCGAGTAGAAAATGAAAACTGAGAAAAACTTACAGCTGCCGACCATACCACAGTAACGTCTTATCGACAAAAACAAAAGAAATAATTTAGAAATAGCGAACAACAACGTACTTTAACGAGTGAGCATTTGAAAGAAATAACAACCGTATCCTTAGCGTAAATGATGCACTCATCAAGGGCTGGCCCAACTGGTCCTGCAACTGAACTGTTCCTTTTCTTCTTATTTTTTTGGTATTTTATATCCTCCATCCAGTTTCTAGTGGCTTTTTGTACGTTGCCCTAAGATGAGGCGTCGCTCGTCTGGACAACTCACTGGCAATTGCCGCTGCCATTGCCAATACTTTGGCTCGTTGGGCAATGAATTTTTATGGCGCGACTTTTACGTCAGCGGGCGAAACTGAAACCCTTCAAGGCGAGACATGGCTGCTAAACAAACATATTCATGACAGGATTATGCTGGCAGCCCCCCCATCACACTGAGATTGCATACAAAAATTAGCATTAGGAATGGGAATGGGAATAGGAATAGAAATTGTCGTGCCTAATGGCTTCGGCTGCAGCAACTGCCAATTTCCGGCCGCGAAATTACATCTAATTAGCTAATCAACACAATTACGCTGCAACCTGCGGCCAGGACACGTAGACACAGACACTCACACGCATAGAGGGAGTCAGCTTGTTGTTAACCAGGACAGAGGGTTAGTTAGTTGTTAAGCGACAGCCAAACGCAACGGAAGTTGTCCAGACACAGCAACAACATTCGATGAGAATGAGGGTCGCGCGCGCGGAACCGGGGTTTGCAGCCGCCACATCCGCCATACTGAATACCCACAGATGTGGCAAAATGTAAGCATTGTGCATAATAGAGGCAGCAACCGATAGCATTGAATGAATAATGAGAACAAAAACCGACGAGAGCACGGTAATTTTCAGCCCACTCGCTAGCTGTCGTCAAGCAATAATAGAACGACCAGAATGAACGATTACCTTTGACAAATAGCGCATATTTGCGGTAGTATATTCGTACTTACCACAAAGACTTGATTTAAGTAAAAGAAATGGGGTTTGCGGTACTATATACATTCACTTCACGTTGAGTTGATACCGCATGCTGTTTTTTGAACAACTTGTTGTACTGAAGAGCATGTTAAGCCAACGATTATAATTACTTTTACATTTCCTTAGCTTACTTACTAATTTGAAGAGCTCTTAATTTTTCTCGCTACTTTTTGTCAAAACTTTTTGCTATTTCGAAGCTAGAAACGGAAGAAATCGTATGATTCAATTAGGAATCGAGTAGCCATATATATTGCCAGGCCAACAACATGCTTTCGTATGCTGTTTTTTTAACTACTCGTTATACTAAAGAGCATGTTAAGCCAACGATTATAATTACGTTTATACTACTTTAGCTTACTTAGTAGCTTTCAAATTGAAGTGCTCTTAGTTTTACTCGTTACTTTTTCTCTATTTGCTATTACGAAGCTAGAAATGAAAGAAATCGTATGATTCCATAAGGAATCGAGTAGCCAGGCCAACAACTAAGTGCTGTCAAGTAAATTGAGCTGCTTTCACATGCTGTTTTTTGAACTACTCGTTACACTGACGAGCATGTTACTTGGCAGCTTTCAATTTGAAGAGCTCTTAGCTTTACTCGTTACTTTTTTTTTTTAGACTTTTTGCTATTTCAAAGCTAGAAAAGAAAGAAATCGCTTAATTCAATTAGGAATCGAGTAGTCACTTATATTGGCAGGCTAACAACAACGAGTGGGACGAGATAACTAGTAGAAAACGACTACAGTTTGTGCACAAATGGTTCTGATAACGCTAACGATTATAATTACTTTCACATTTCCTTAGCTTAATTATTCGTTACTTAATTGCTTTTAAATTGAAGATATTTTAATTTTACTCGTTACTTTTTTTCAAGAATTTTTGCTATTTTGAAGCTAGAAACGGAAGAAATTGTATGATTCCATCAAGAATCGAGTAGTTATATATATTGGCAGGCTAACAACAACGAGTGGGACGAGATAACTAGTAGGAAACGACTACAGTTTTGTGCACAATTGATTCTGATAACGCCAACGATTATAATTACTTTCACATTTCCTTAGCTTACTTATTAGTTACTTAATTGCTTTTAATTTGAAGATATTTTAATTTTACTCGTTACTTTTTTTTCAAGACTTTTTGCTATTTCGAAGCTAGAAACGAAAGAAATCGTTTGATTTAATTAGGAATCGAGTAGTCATATATATTGGCAGGCTAACAACAACGAGTGGGACGAGATAACTAGTAGAAAACGACTACAGTTTGTGCACAAATGGTTCTGATAACGCCAACGATTATAATTACTTTCACATTTCCTTAGCTTACTTATTAGTTACTTAATTGCTTTTAATTTGAAGATATTTTACTTTTACTCGTTACTTTTTTTCAAGAATTTTTTGCTATTTCGAAGCTAGAAACGAAAGAAATCGTTTGATTTAATTAGGAGTCGAGTAGTCATATATATTGGCAGGCTAACAACAACGAGTGGGACGAGATAACTAGCAAAAAACGACTACAGTTTGTGCACAATTGGTTCTGATAACGCCAGCGATTATAATTACTTTCACATTTCCTTAGCTTACTTATTCGTTACTTAATTGCTTTTAATTTGAAGATATTTTATTTTACTCGTTACTTTTTTCAAAATTTTTGTATTTCAAGCTAGAAACGAAGAAATCGTTGATTCAATTAGGAATCGAGTAGTCACATATATTGGCAGGCTAACAACAACGAGTGGGACGAGATAACTAGTAGAAAACGACTACAGTTTGTGCACAATTGATTCTGATAACGCCAACGATTATAATTACTTTCACATTTCCTTAGCTTACTTATTAGTTACTTAATTGCTTTTAATTTGAAGATATTTTACTTTTACTCGTTACTTTTTTTCAAGAATTTTTTGCTATTTCAAAGCTAGAAACGAATGAAATCGCTTAATTCAATTAGGAATCGAGTAGTCATATAAATTGGCAGGCTAACAACAACGAGCGGGACGAGATAACTAGTAGAAAACGACTACAGCTTGTGCACAATTGATTCTGATAACGCCAACGATTATAATTACTTTCACATTTCCTTGGCTTACTTACTCGTTACTTGGCAGCTTTCAATTTGAAGAGCTTTTAGCTCTACTCGTTACTTTTTTTTCAAGACTTTGTGCTATGTCGAAGCTAGAAAAGAAAGAAATCGTTTGATTCAATTAGGAATCGAGAAGTCACACATATTGGCAGGCTAACAACAACGAGTGGGACGAGATAACTAGTAGAAATCGACTACAGTTTGTGCACAATTGGTTCTGATAACGCCAACGACTATAATTACTTTCACATTTCCTTGGCTTACTTAATCGTTACTTGGCAGCTTTCAATTTGAAGAGCTCTTAGCTTTACTCGTTACTTTTTTTCAAGACTTTTTGCTATTTCGAAGCTAGAAACGCAAGAAATCGTTTAATTTCATTAGGAATCGAGTAGTCATATATATTGGCAGGCTAACAACAACGAGTGGGACGAGATAACTAGTAGAAATCGACTACAGTTTGTGCACAATTGGTTCTGATAACGCCAACGATAATAATTACTTTCACATTTTCTTAGCTTACTTATTCGTTACTTAATTGCTTTTAATTTGAAGATATTTTAATTTTACTCGTTACTTTTTTTTAAGAATTTTTTGCTATTTCGAAGCTAGAAACGGGAGAAATCGTATGATTCAATTAGGAATCGAGTAGCTAAATATATTCCAACGAGTGGGACGAGAATTTGACTACAGTTTCTGCAGAATTGTTTATGATATTTGCTGGTTACTTTGCATGATTGTTTAGCTACGAGGTTTCATATTTAACTAACTTTATTGAATAGCACTTAAACTTACAATTATTGTTTGATTGTACGGAGCGATGCGGGCGCCAACCGCACGGAAGCGAAGCCAGCCAGAAACTACGCGCCAGGGATGGCGCGAGGGTTGTCGTTCTGCTACTGCGTTAGGGATGGTACACGATGAATAGTGTGACCAGAGGTGGACAGTGCTGCCACAATAGTATGACACTCACTGCCAATCTCTTGTCCACTAACCTATAACTTTTTGTGACAAACTCGTTGATTCAGTTCGATAGCAGATCTGGTAGCTACTCGTTACTCGTTATTATTCAATTTTATTCTCGTTGCCTTAAGTAGCAAATTGTTTTTTGTAATTTCAGCTTTCATGTTCCCCCCCCCGAGCCTTAATTAACTGAAAATCATCATAAGCGTCTCACCTGCCATGCTTTCACGTCCACCTGAGCTCCTGCTGGCACTTACATATGGACTGTGTATACAAATGGCTGGCTGGTCTCGGTCTTTACTCAATTTTTCGTTGCACCATTCGTTAGCTCATTATGAACTTCTGCTGCAAGTCGAACAGGTCAGTGCTCCCTGGACTTAATATCCTGTGTCAACTGTGTTGTCCATTCAATTTGCATTTTTGCAATTATTTCAATTAAATCGACAAAAGAACAAACCGTCTGCTCCCAAGGCAAAGACACTGGACAATTGGGCCCCGTCGAGGGGCCATGTGAATATAATTTCCTCGCGCCGGATGTGACAATGAATACGCATTAATAAGTGTGCACACACTGACGTACGTATAGGTACATGATAGGTCCGGGGCATGTTTACGATTTTTGAGCTCTCACCGGGCGGGCGGGCAGCCGTCGACTGCTGTGCGTGCCTTCCGGTAGGTAAATTGATACGTTTCCACCCCCCGTGCCGGGCGCAACCAAAATGAATGCGGCTGCCATGAATGGCTGGCTAATTTTGTCGAGAAACGCGACTCGCTCGCTTTTCAGCCATACATTAATATGCAAAATAATAAACGAAGGATAAGAAAAAGGGGAAGCACAACAAGAGCACAAATAATAAAGGAATGAAAGCAAACAAATTTCATTGTGGGCGAGCGTGACACACAGCAGGCAGTCAGTCCTTGTGTCGGCCTCGAAATTGGATTTGCTTGCACCACAGGCGTTCTGGTTCTGGTTGATACAGCGGCGCGTATGCGTAATATGATTATTACATGCTGACACTTTTTTTTCCTACTCTCCCTCTTGCTCGCTCTTGGCGTGCAGTAAAGATGAGATTATATGATTTGAATAATAATTGAATTAGAAAATCATCAAGTTGCATTCCTAGCACATGTCATGCATGCCATGCACCAGGCAAATTTAGTAATAATGTAAAAAAAATTCAATTTTAAAGGGAAAGTCTTAAATGAGCAACTCTCTGAGAAATATGCCTTGTGTTTTGTTAAATTAAGCATTGAAATATTAACCCATTCACACACACATACCTACTTATGCAACTTGAACCTCAGTTCAAGAATCTGAAGTGTCTGGACTGGGTGGACTCCATCTTCTAACTAACTAACTCTGTTTTAGTGTAAATCTGTTCAAAACTGTTATATGTTGTTTATGACAATTGCATTCCATGACTTTCAGCCATGCTCCTATTTTCGCTTTCGCAAAACTTTTGCGATTTCAAACCGGTTTTTGGACCAAATTTGGACTTAAAATCGGTTACATACTTTTAGGTAGGAAGTGAGCTTTGTTATCTGCATCCAGATGGACAATAACTTGTCAAGTTATTTGGCAGAAAGGTTTGGTTCGTGGTTAGTACCCAAAATGGTGGCGAGGACTGCCAAAGCTACATGATGGCTTTGTGTGTTTTTGTCTCTCTCCGTTTTATGAAAGATAGGCGATTTTTCGTTCCAACATTTTGTTGATCTACGCACACAATCAAAGAGGTGCCTGACTTAATACTCGCCTATCTTGTCTTTGACAAGTGCTTACTTTTTTGGACATTCTGACAAGTACGAGGAGAGGAATAATATGTTTCTGTTTTAATAATAGAGTAATATCCGTTTCACATGGCGCCCGAGCAGGGACGGATTAGCCCAAATGTTTTGTTTCCTTACTAATTTTTCTCTCTCTCTCTCTTTTAGACATTCGAAGCTTATTAAATTCAGCGCCAGGAGTATGTGGATCGTCTTCTTGCACTGGTCTCATCCGAATCTGGTGGTACATTTGCCCTCATATCGTTTTCCTACCTGTGACAACCGTTGACCTCGCTCAATGAGCTGATTATACACAAAGTGTTTGCCATTAGCGAAAGTTTCCAGCTAAGGCAGGGTGAGTTGGTCCACAAAATCCTTCGATATAACTTGACAATTAACTCCTGTTTATGATGGGGCTTCCAGGTGTTGGCCTGCAATTTGATTTATCCACCGCCGATGATAAACCCATCAAGTACTATTATTATCTTTTGAAGGCGGAAGAGTATGCTGAGTTTGTGGCCAAGGTAATATCCTGTAAGAGTTTCATGTCCCAATGCGATCCCGAAGCGGTGCTAAATTTAAGTTGGCTCAATGATTATTGCCAGATTGGTGAGGTCAAACTGAAGCGCGAGGCGAAGTATATTGTGTACAAGGATATCATGTGAGTAGTCAAAGGATTAAAAACCAATAGAATTAACTGAATATTCTAAATTAAGAGTCTATTGTGCCACCTGGAATGTGAATAACAAGCCCTGCTGCGACAGCAACAGTCACTTGCGCTCTTGGCTGGACTGCAGTGAACAGGCGCCAGGATATTTGTGCAATTGGACTGCAGGAACTGGATACACCCGCCAAGGCCATGCTTAATTCCACCCAACTGCAGGCCAGTGCGGACCAATGGATGTAAGTTGCCTGGAGCTACCTTTGACATCCCTTAACTGTTTGATTTCCCTAGACTAAAGATGATGGAGAGTGTGCATGTTGGCGTGGAGTATGAAGTTTTACGCTTACGGTTATTGTGCGCAAGCAACTGCTTCAACATATCCTGCGCTGTCAACTCCATTAGGTGGCTCGCGGCGTTTTGAATGCTTTGGGTAACAAGGGCGGAGTGGCCATCAGTCTGAAGCTGCACGAGGGCAACATTTGTTTCATCAACTCGCATCTGGCCGCTCATATGGGCTATGTGGAGGAACGTAACAAGGACTACAATGCCATTGTGGAGGGAATGAGGTTCGCCGATCGATGCACCATCAGTGATTATGAGTAAGTTCGTCCTCACACACATCAACTTCGAGTCACTTTCTTACTTCCAAGTCACATCTTTTGGCATACAGGAGCCACCGGGCCAGCAGCGACCCGGTCCACACACCGATGCCCAGACCTATGAGCTGCTCCAGCAATACGACCAGTTGCGCCAGAAGATGCGCAAGGGCAAGTGTTTCGATGGCTATACCGAGGGCGAGATCAAGTTCCAACCCTCCCACAAATACGATCCGGGCACGGACAACTATGACTGCAGCGAAAAGCAACGGGCGCCCGTCGAGTCGACGAACTGTTTCCGATGAGTGTGGAAACTGATAAATCCGTACTACTGAGCTTGTACAGATTTGCGTCGATGGTAACCTCGCATTGAGGCCGTTGCTTCGAGTGGGCGTCGATAAGCAAGTTTGCCCAAGCAGAGTTGAGGTTGCAGAGTCAATAGTACTGGGTAGTGTACCCCTAGTAGAGACTTTCGTTTGCCACGCGCTGTGGACTTCGTTTGTCACGCGTTTTGGACTTTGTTTGCCACTCGTTGTGGACTCTCCGATCACTTAATGTATATATATTCTTAATCAGCATGATGAGCTGAGCTGATATAGCCATGTCCGTATGTCCGTCCGTCCGTCTGTTTCTATGCTATCTCCTCCGTCAGTTTTTAAGCTATATTAACCAAACTTTCCACGAAGTCTTTTGGTACAAATACGTTACTCACTTGTTGGAACCGGCCGGATCGGATGACTATATCATATAGCTGCCATAGGAACCATCGCACAGTGGTCGGTCTTGTATGGAATCGGCGGCCAAAAATACTTTCAGAAGAGATATAAGAGTGAAACTTTGGTCGCAGCTTTTGAAAATTTTTATAATTAAGAAATCATGGAATTGTCATGCTTAAAAGCTCCAACCCCATCTCCCACCCACCCACATCAACCCACAAAAAAAAAAATAAATATAGAAAAAGTGAAAAAATAATTTATTACAAGTTTACCATTAGATACCAAACTAGAGTTATAAAAATGAATTTAAGAAACTAACAGATACAAAATGAAGAAAATTAACAAGTTAAGATTGATTTATAATATATTTTTTCTGGCTTGGTAATTTTCTCTGCCCAGTTAGAAAAGGATCCGAGCTCAGGAGTGAACGATTAAGCAAATTTGTTGCGACACTTGAAATCTTACAGCTGTGATGGAGTCGATTCATTTTAACATCTTTCTATCTAGATTTAGCAGCTTTTTTTAGCTCTCTCCAATCAATACTACTTAGTGTATGTTCAATTCGCATGTTGCACGCTTGCAGTTTGCTTACCTTTAGCTAATTTTATTTGAAATCGTCAAATCATTTCTTGTCACTGTTTGTTTCAAATGCGTAGCCTTCAATCTCTAATCTCTGTTTTAGGTCTTCGTGTGCATTTTTAGCCTTTTCAGCAACCCAACCATTTTTCAAACACCACGAGAGTTGGTTTTATTAAGATGTGCCTATATATATAAGAAAAAATCGTTAAATGATATTAAGGAAGAGATAATAATCTAAAAAACCAAGCACAAACACATATAGAACCCAAAACATAAAGAAATCAAATACAAATCAACAGCAGTAACACAACGCACAACTTACACTGCTCGCCACTTGAATAGGACACCCTGTATGCTCTCTTTAAAACTGCTCGTAACTCGAAAACGAAATGGTAGAATAACGGTATTTTTTTGTATATTATCTTTGTGCAAGCATTCTTCGCTCTATCTGTTATATTCATAGTTTTGGAATAGAACCGTTATAAAGTTGTTTGCACTTTATGTGAGCATTCGCAAAAATTCAATGGAATTTTTGCGCCACTTGAATAGAACATGCATTTTATTTGGTCGGTATCGTTGACAGTGCACACAAATTTTGGTTTAGTTAAGCTTTTTGCTTTAATTGAAGTGTATATAAAATTAAAAAAAAATTAAAATGGGGCGTGGCTCTTCATTATCTGAGTCGGAGAAAGGAAAAATCCAAGCTTACAAGGATTCTGGCCTTTCTATTGCCAAAATGGAAAAAAAAAGTCGACAGGAGCCGTCACGCCATAACAAATTTTTTAAATAATGAGGCTAATTATGGTAAAAACATGAAGGGCCGCACCCACAGTGTGCTTACCATCGCTGACAAGCGACTTATATTAAGAGAAGCTTCCAATTCGCACGACTCTTTGGCCAAGATAAGAGAAAAATGCAACGTTAAAGCAAGTTTGACAACCATGCGTCGTGTTATTAATAATGCTACACGCCTGAAGAGACTAAAATCAAGAAGAAGCCACCTCTTAACCCGGCTCGGAAGTTACAACGCCTTGATTTCGCGCGCGCACATGTCACCTGGACTTCGGAGTGGCAACGTGTTGTCTTTTCGGACGAAAAAAAGGTTAATTTGGAGGGCTCCGATGGCTACAGCTACTATTTTCATGATCTTAGAAAAGAACCACACCATCTTGATAAGTTGCACAGCAGTGCTGGAGGTATTATGGTATGGGGGGCCATTTCCTATTATGGCACCTGTGAGCTTAAATTTATTCCAACCACCATGAATGCGTTGTGTTATAATGATATATTGAAAGAGGCCTTTCCACACTTCCCAACTCTTTTTGCAAATCTAAAATGGATTTATCAACATGATAATGCCCCTATACATACGGCCCGGATTGTTAAATCGTATATAGCGAGCCAAAACGTGGAGTTATTAAACTGGCCACCCCATTCACCGGACTTGAATATCATTGAGAATGTGTGGGGATGGCTAACACGTGAAGTATATGGATCAGGTCAGCAATATTCGAGCGTTCCCGAACTAATTGCAGCTATCAAATTAGCATGGGGCTCGATATCGTTGAATTATTTGGGAAAATTGTATGCATCCCTTCCAGACCGAATGTGTGAGGTTTTGGAGAAAAAAGGAGGCTCAACACACTATTAAAAACTTTTTTTGGTTTAAAAACATGTTAGTAATTTCTTATTTAAGTAATATTGTTATTTGAAAAGGATTGAAATATTCTTAAATGGTTTTTAGATAAAGTGTCCTATTCAAGTGGTGCAAAATGAAGACTCCAAAATTTGTTACTTATTGGTTAACAATGTTTTTTGTATACTTACAACTTTTGAATAGTTTTGTAATTTTCGTCTAATTACTACATTTAAATAAACTTTATAAGAAAACAAAAATTATTTTCCTAGATGGCTTGGTTTGGCAGCAATTAACTATAGAAAATCGACTTTAGAGGTGTCCTATTCAAGTGGCGAGCAGTGTAAGAAACCAAAAACAAGGCACAAAAATTTACATAAAAAAACATTGTAATATCACCTTTTTATATCGTTTGTAAAACAAAGAGCGGCAATAAGCGGCAGCTGAAATTAACAGTATAAATTCTTAGGACATTAACTAATATTAATAAAAAAGTCCCATTGGGGGGAACGCAGGGGAACACAACTTTAACTTCAGCTGAAATGTAACTATTTGACTGTGTACATCACTAACAATGACACTGGGGAAAACATTAATTTTATAACAAAACCACAACGTGTTATAGCATGAAACAGGCTTAAACATATAGTTTATACCTCTCTTAATATTTTAATTTAGTTTTGGAAGAAAGAGTTAATTTTCATGCGTCTCATAGAGCAAAATCCACGTCTCAATACTCTCTCTCTTTTGAAGCTATTTGTAACGGGACCGGTTACAATAGAACAAAAACCACTTCACCGTTTAACTGCTTGTTCTATAAGGATATAGTGATGACCTTTTGGAGTCAAACTTTTGAATTTGATTTTTTTATTTTTGGCACTGAAATCGACCACTGTGCATGGGTCGAAAAAGTAGTTTTAGTGAGAAAAACTTTTTTGTCTTCCACGCGAACGTCCCCAAACCTCGAATTTTTAAGTTTTCTATGCTTTTACACAATTTCACCAAGTTGGAAGAAAATCGATCAACTATATGGTATAGCTGCTATACAAAATATACTTCTGAAAAAAAGTCTTAGTAGGAAAAACTTTTTGTTTTCAATGCTATCGGTCCTAAACTTGTTACTGATCAATGTTATATGCTATCACACAATTTTGCCAAGTTTGATTCAAATCGGATGACTATAGCATATAGCTGCCATAGGAACGATCGGTCGAAAAAGTAGTTCTAGTGGAAAAAACTTATTGGTTTTCAATGGTAGGGTCCCAATACTTTCCAGCTATGAATATTATCGGTTTCACACACAATTTTGACTAGTTTGATCCAAATCTGATAAATATATCGCATAACTCAGCATTTAAAACCTTAATTTATATAAATTATGCAAGCTACAAGAGTATATAAACTTCCGTCGAGCCGAATTTAGCTTTCCCTTTTTTTTACTAAGTGCAGCTGCGTTGCGAAAAAAGAAATGGATTCCGTTAGATTTCCAGAAAGAACCGGTTTGACATTTAAGATACAATTTGTTAACATTTTGTCTAAGTATTTTGTGATCGTTTTTTTGATTTTTGGCCTATGGACGCAACCACTGTGCACTTGTTGTGTGTTCTTCAGAGATTGAAGATTGGTTGAATATCAGTCATGGGGACGCAGTGGCCCGTTTCAACGATATAAAATTGATGTCTCTTTCAAGTGATTGCATTAATTGATATATACCCACTGTGCCAGACCATTCCCGCCCTTGGGTCTAATGCGCTCGACATTTGTCGCCTTCAAATGGTTAACAAGTTTCTGCAAACATCGACAGACATCATTACTTACAGCCGCCGCCGTTGTCCTCGTTGTCATCTTCACTGCTCTGAGTACTTGAGACCAACCCCCCCAACCCCCCCCCAACCCAACCCATACCATCACGCACCCCACCATTCCACGTAATCATGTGAATCCGTTTAAACTGTCAAAGTGTATTGTGCGTCATTATTCTCTTTCGTGCCATTAGACTTGAATAGTTTTTCCATACCAAAAAAAAAAAGAAAATGTCGAAGGAAAATGACGATGAACGCAAATCGCTGCATCGTCTTATCATTTGTGTGTGTGTAAGTGTGTGTGTGTGTGTGTGTGTGTGTTTGCACTGCATTTGCTCTCTTTTTGGTAAGAGTTTGCCTCTTCTTGACTACGACTACGACACTCGACTGCATTTCCACTTAAGTCTTCAGTTTTTCGTCTTGCTTCTCTTGTCCAGATCATCAATTGTTTGAGTTTAGCAACATTATTTATTTTTGTGAGCAATTTGGTTTAATTGTTTTTATTAACAAAGTGCGTTCTCACATGAAAAACTTTGCATAAATAAATAAATCACTTAACAAATTTGATTGAGTCTGGGTTCTTGTTGCAATCAAAAATTGCATTTTAAATGCACACAAAACCAAACGAAAATTGCCATTATATAATATGCGTGTGTGTGGGTGTGCGTGTGTGTATATATACCTGAACCTGGATATATAAATGCCTCATTATAAGGAGCAAAAAGTGTAAACGCAGTTTGAATGAAATACTCTTATTAGGGGGCTTCAACTATACAATATTATACCAGGGGCCGGCAAAAAACACATTCACATTCTGGCATTGCGTGTGTGTGTGTGTTTTTATACCGTGTACCCTATTAAAAATGGGTTAAAGGGGATCATAAAGTTGTACAAATGTATGTAACAGCCAAAACGAAGCATCTGTAGGCCCGACTGACCGACTGACTGACAGATTATCAACCCACAGCCCATACCGCTTATCCTAGAGATCTACGATTTGGCATACACTTTCGTTTAGTTAAGCAGGCGCGTACTATAAAAGAAAATTTTTTAAAATTGGCCAGCGAAATGGTTGAAAATGCCAAAAAAAAGGCCAGTATATGTACGCCTGTGAGATAGAAAAAGACGCAGAACATTTGTATGGGTCTGCTTCTAATGTTGTTCTAATGAAGCTAAACAGCCTTCCAAAGTCGAAAACGACGTACTTTCCATTTCACTCTTATTCCAGCAAGATATCTTATATTTTAGAATGGTATTTTATGGTAGGACATATGGTTTATGCATCTGCCGTCATCACAACCAAAAATATACGGAACAACTGGAATTTGTTTTAAAACACATTTTAATTTTTGGCCCGAGCTCCTTAAATTGTGCCTATTATAGGCTTTAATTAATGTTAAAAAAGAAATTAACAAACAAAAAACATACATACCTTTACAATTACGTTTTGATGTCAATTAACAAAGTAGGCCATAAAATTTCGAATTGTAGACCAGTCAAGTTTCATGACAAAATTCTTCATTAAGTTTCGAACAGTCCTAGAGTCAACAACTACAAAATTTTAAAGTGAAAAAATCTAATACCAAATAAATAAATACAAAACAAAAAATGCTGCTGCTTGAATCTATCCTCTGGGTAAGTATTTAGAAGAAGCAAAATAAATATTTTTGTAAGAATTTAACGAGACGACACGAGGGAATTGATAAAACGCAAGTTATACGTGGGGTGAGACTTCAAGACTTAGTTCTGACCATGGCAAAGGGCAAAAGTGCAAAGTGAATCCAACGTCATTAAAGTTGCTTAAACTTACAAGACAAAAAGTAACCAAACGCACTTTAATCCCGTTAGTGGGTATTTGATGAACCTGCAAGTAACTTTTTGAATATATATTGTCTAGTTTAGGGGTGCCCAAGCCCATTCCGTAAGACACGCATTCGTTGGTTGACGCTAAGGTATAGCTAGCGCGTATACGGGGCACGCGTGTGCCATAAACCTACATAAAGCAACCACAAATTCATATGCGTGCTCTCCTCTCTTTCTTCCCGAGCTAAGGTTTTGTTGTTGGCGAGTTCAGACCTGCTACAACTTCATGTGCTTCCCTATTCTCTGTCCTATGTCAACAATGTTGCTTATGCATAGTCTGTGCTCAGCCCGCGAGCAGTGACCGAACGCTTTTCGCAATTCACTGCGTTACACACACAATCAAACGTCGGGTTTCTCTTTCTATTTCTTGAGGTTGTTCCTGCTTGACATATATTTTGTGCACATTCATTAAATGCTCGTTTATTTGCTTCATATATAAGGCGATTGAAACAAGTAACTTACCTTTTTTTCTACTTTCCAACAACTTGAAATATTCTCATTGTTTCTGTCTAAATTTGACATTTTACACAAAGCCAACTAGTGCCAAAACCAAATCGCTTTTGGTTAATCTAACATCCGAGTAGGCCTTGCTTGAAATTTCAAACATAAGTCAAATGAAAAATTTGCTAGTTAGCCCTGTAGCCTCTAAAACATTCATTTTGTATCAACCTTTCACACGGAGAACATCTAGAATAAATTTTCAGTAAACAAAAAAAAATTGGCCCAACGAAACGCAAAAAATTTATAAATCCGTATTTATTGAAATTTAATCATTTGTATGTATAGACAATTTGTAGTAGTTACATGTTTTTTTTTTTTGTAGGTTTTTAATAACGATTTCATAGGCAAGAATGTTAGCGCCCTTTAAGAAAATATCATCAATGGAAAAAGTCTCGACCATATATATATTGTGTATTTACCAAAAAGAGTTGGTGCAATACAATGTCGGGTGAATATTTAAAACATAATTTTTAAATATTAAAAAAAATGTTGACCTTGTTGTTTGTTAGATGTTCTCCTCAGTGGTTTCCTATCAAGCGTGCTTGCCGACTCAAGATTAGGATAAGGTGTCTGTGCTGATTTTGTAGGATAGTGTGTAGTATAGTAGTATGTAGTAGAAATCTAAAATCAAGTGTTTTAAAATTAATGGGACAGCTAACTAGTCTAATCGTCCATGCTCTCGTTGTTGCGGTCCGGTGAGGCGTTTCCATTTTTGGGTGATGCCGAACGGGAGCGGGAGCGCGACCGTGACTTGTTGTCAGCTGAGGCGGATCGATCGCGTGAACGCGAGTCGCGGCGATTTGACTTGGAACGTGAACGGGAACGCGATTCACGCTTTGAAACGGAGCGTGAACGAGAGCGCGAGTCGCGCTCACGCTTGGGCGAGCGAGAGCGAGTACGCGAATGCGACTTGGACTTAGACTTGGAAACATCACGAGATTTGTGTGAGCGAGAACGCGAGCGAGAACGAGATTTGACTGGTGACTTTGACTTGGAGCGTCCGCCACGTGACTTGGAGTGACTGCGGGACTTGGAGCGCGAGTGCGACGAACGACGCGAGCGAGAACGCCTGCGTGAGCGGGAACGTGATCGCGAGCTGGATGAACGCGAACGTCCACGTCCACCACCACCGCCGCCGCCGCCTCCACCACCACTGCCGCCGCCACCGCCACCACCACCGCTGCGGCCTCCGCGACGATCCTCGACTAGATGAACACGTCGCCCATTCAATTCGGTATCATCGAGCTTCTCAATGGCCGTCTTCATGTCCGACAATGAGGCAAACTCAACCACGCCCTCATTGCGGCGTTGCTTATGCGCATCAGCATAGGTGACCTCGCCAGCCTGACGCATATAATCCTTCAGATCCTGCCAGCTAACGCGACTGGACAAATTCTCCACAATCAAACGGTACTCAGTGCGCAATGGCGGTCCATAGCGGGAGGATGATTTATCATTATAACGTCCGCCTCCGCCTCGGCGTCCGCCGTACCGATCATCGTAGCGGTCACGATTACTGCCACGAGCTGTACCTCTGGCTGGTTCCACAACCACACGCTCGCCAAGCAACTCTTTGCCATTCAGTTCGTAGACGGCATCATCGGCATCGCGATAATCTTCAAATTCCACAAATCCATAGCCATTCTTGATGAGTATGTCGCGGGTACGACCATAGCCTTTGAAGAAGCGCTCCAAATCGCGCTCGCGTACTCCATATGGCAAACCGCCTACATAAACCCGTGATCCCACCATATTTTTGTTACGAGCTTTATATTTCTTTAGCAAATGCGTTTACTAAAGAATATGGATTGTAAATTTGAAATTTACTTGCTGTTTACACACACTACTCTCTCTCTTTGCTTCTCTACAGCACACACAAGCCACACGAAAAAATGCAAACTCAACCTCACTGAAAACGGAAGTGAAAATGACAGAATCAGACAGTGAGAATGACAGAATAAAATTTGGATTATATTTTTCAAGTATTTTCAAATCAAATGTGAGTACCAACAAAGAAAACCGACTGCGCTGCTGCTGAAAACTTTTGTGTGCACAGTATATAGCGACGCGCATAGATAATCTGAGGGAGCATGATCTGGTGAATACTACGGTTCACTAAAAACCCCCAATTGCAGGGTTACGAACGCGTGGCGACGCTATGAAAATGTGGCCAAGCATTGTCATGCGAAACAGAACACTTTCCCTATGGATCAAAGGCACCAATTGTTTTTGGAAAAGCTCCCTTGTAATGGTTTCGTTTAGAGCGAGCAGCTTATATTGCACAACAAGTTGATCCAATCAGATTGTTGCCTTGAACGTTCCTATTCTTCCTCTTCCAGGTTCTGTCAGAAACTGAAAGGTGGAAATGTGAACCAAATATCCACATGGGCCTTATGTCTGAACAAATCTGGAGAATTATCGCTTATAACAAATCTGAATATTTCGATGTGCACTAAGACTAATTTCCATATGGGCTTTATGTCAAGTCGGCCACTAAAACTACTCTTCAGAATTGCTCAGTCTTAATTTCCTTTTCAAACTTTTTTTTTTTTGTTTTTGCAGGATTATGATGTGAATAACCCCGATTTATGACGATGAGCAAGGTCTACACACTAAACTTATTGTACAGATTTTTGTGATAAAGAAGCGACGAGTGAGTATGCTGAAGCTTACATTCTGAAATTCAAACTAAATTCAGTTATTTCAGGTCTACACAAAATTTTACTATATTCATTTCATTCTCTAATTTAACACGAGTACAAAATATATTTTTGCTTGTTAAAATTTAACATGTGATTTGGTATGTCTTTCCACGGTAAGCTTTGAATAAACAGAATTCTTTGAAAAAGTTATTAAGAATTTTTCTTACAGATCTTTTATCCAATATTTTATATAATAAATTTAAGATGTCACACTAAAGCCAAATGGCTAGAAGTAAGTATTTAGATGCATAAAGTTAAATATAAAAAATGCATTTTCCATAAATTCTACGAAGCAATTCATTTGGCACTTTCTTGTCAATGCACTAATTTTTATTTTGTTTTTCAGTTGTCTACACAAACCATGGCTACAAATACGTTTCTCGAATGCAATTTAGTTTCAGAAAGAAGAGTTTAAAAGTGAGTCGTATAAATGCAAGTCCAATGTGAATTCTTTATCAATATCATCTACAGCCTAAAACATGAAACCCAAAAACGGCAATGCTTTTTCTTAGACGACTTATATGTCCAGCATTAGCAAGTTTTTGCAAAATCAACGCTGCACATACACAGAGCGACCTTCACCGGTTGCAATTGGCACTCCTAAAGAACATTTTAAGCTTGGAATTTAGTTGCTACTCAAAACACCCCGATGGACATTTGTGGATTAAAACGCTATGTAAGTTTCAAATGTTAAACAGGGCAATCAGTTTTACTAACAAAGACTCTTTTGCAGGTATACATCATCACACTTACAAATGAATGCACATCGTCATATATTACGGGGTAAGCTTTCTTGGTTGAAAATGCAGTTATTGAGAGTAACTTAATAATTTTGAATCCTTTTCTATTTCCTCAACAGGTTATCAGTTATCGCTGCACAACAATGTTGTTATTATTCACACCCACACGCAAACACTCAGAGGGTCAACAACACACTCACACACTTGCTTAATAATAATAATAAAGAATAAAATATAAAATAATAATTAAAAAAACTTTCGTCTTGGTTATTTAGAAAAGGAATTGTGCAACTTTTTTTTATCCAGATTCTCAAATGCCAAATCTTAAATAGAAAAAGTCGGCGAATTAAACTGGCCTGCATTGAATTGAAATAGGCACCTAATGGCCCAATACGCCCTCGACGCCCGGACCTTTATTCCGCTCAAAAGGCACTTAATTGCAAACAATAGATAGCTGTTTGGAAAAAATATTCAAAATTTAAAGCGTTGCTGATAAAACTTTGGCCCTTAAACATTGGTTTCTCAAGTGGTTCCTTTCAAAGCGGGCGCCATTCGAACCTTGGCATCTCTGATGGTATTCTGAAGGAAATTAAGCAGGTTCAGAGATTCAAATTGGTTTTGGAAAAACCCTAGAAAATGTGGCACGAATACGTAGTACTGGCAATTGTTTTTTGGTCAATGAATGCGAGATTATTTGAAATTCAACCTTTCGATTCATACCTTGCTTGACTCCATCTAACATTTATATGAGTTTTTTTCTCATTTTTTCGGTGGGTGCACTTACATTTTATGTCATATCTCATTTCATAATCGTCAGATGGTGTCAAGCATGATATGAATCGAAAGGTCATTAAATTGTCAATAATAACGTAAAACATTGTTTTCAAATTGGCTTAGAAGTTTGAATACAATGACCAAAAATATTTCAAATGAATCGATTTTTTATTCGAAAATGCAAGAAATTTTTATTTTTAATCGCCTAGGTCTTTTGACTTAAGAATCGCACTTCTACAAAGACAATAAGGTATTGATGAAGAAAATCTATGAATAAATATTGTAGTTGAATCCATTTAAGTGAAGGAACTGACAGTCAAATTTGAGTATTTTAAGTGTTTAGAAATTTTTTTTTATTTTTCTCGTCTTTTGGTCAATATTAGAAGTGAGCGAATAGCCGGATCAGAAAAAAAATTCCAGAACAGAACAAAAGTCGATTTAAATGAAAATCTAATTTTAAAAAATCTAAAAAACACTACATTTTTCAGCACTCGATGACTTACAGCTCCTGTATTTATTTTTTGTTTTTGGTCTTCGATATCTTATTTTCTTCGGAGAAGTGCGGTTCTTAAGTAGAAAAAATAAAAATAGTTTTTGTGAATTTTAAAATATTTTTCCTAGGTGTTTGGAAACGAAATTTATTGCGTTATCGAGCAAAAAATTGATTTTTTTGAAATATTTTGTACTATTGTATTCAAACTACTTAACCGATTTGAAAATAGTGTATTGTGCGATTATTGACCATTCACTTACCTTTCGATTCATATCTTGCTTGATTCCATCTGACCATTATGAACAGAGATTTTGCTCAAAATGTAAGTGTACCTACCAAAAAAAATTTTAAAAAATGTTATTAAAAATTTTTTTAAATTTTTGTTTCTTTTATTTTAAACGTATATGGGGTTTAGTGACCGGTTTTTGAATTTAGTCAATGTTACAACTGGCTAGCTCAAGGTCTTTGGTTGATTATAAGTCTTTACAACCAACACAATTCAACAGATATTAATTACAACATTTTAGAATAGCAATTGGGTATGTCCGTACAACGATCGCTGTTTCGAGAATAACCAAATTCTCTCATCAGACATACAATAGTGTAATTCCTATGTCTTCGTTGTTATTTTGACGCAAAGGTATAGCTTGCGCGTATACGGGGCACCCGTGTGCCATAAACCTACATAAAGCAACCACAAATTCATATGCGTGCTCTCCTCTCTTTCATCCCGAGCTAAGGTTTTGTTGTTTTCGAGTTCAGACCTGCAACATCATATGTGTCTCTATTCTCTGACCCATGATATAGTTAGACAAGGTAGTCCCTCCGGAAAGTGCTCGCTCTCGTTTTGGTCCCCTATTGTCAGTTCGTTGCCGACCGTCATAGCGTAAGCATTGATGCGCACGAATTCGTTAAACATACAATAAGGGACCTAATTTTACCGAGCGGACTACCTCGTCTAATTGTTTCATGCTCTGTCCTATGTCAACAATGTTGCTTATGCGTAGTCGGCACGCTCCCCGCGCGCAGAGGCACACACACACAATCAAACGCCGGGTTTCTTTTTATATTTCTTGTGGTTGTTATTTCTTGAAATATATTTTGTGCATTTGTATTTGTTTTCAGGCGGCCGTAAGCACATTCTAAGCACCTGTGGTCTAGTTTAATTGACTGCTAAGGTTCATTATTTGCGAATATTCATTAAATGCTCGTTTATTTGCTTCATGTATATAAGTCCATTGAAAGAAGTAACTCGCCTTTTTTTGCACTGTCCAACAACTTGAAATATTCTCATTGTTTTTGTCTAAATTTGACATTTTACACAAAGCCAGTTGGTGCAAAAATCACATAAGTTTTTGTTAATTTAACATCCGAGTATGCCTTGCTTAAAATTTCAAACAAAAGTCAAATGAAAAATTTGCTGGTTAGCCCTGTAGCCTCTAAAACATCCAGTTTGCATCAACCTTTCACACGGAGAACATCTAGAAAAAATTTTCAGTGAACAACAAAAATTTATAAAATTTGGATTATATTTTTTCAAGTATTTTCAAATAAAATGTGAGTACCAACAGAGCCAATTCCTCTAGTACAACGATAACCGAATTTGTCAAATAACAACAACCACAACAAAGAGAAAGAAATCCCGCTTATTGACTTCTTGAAATAAACGGAAACTGGTCAGCCAAGCAATGGTTTTCATCGGTCTAATCCAGGGGCCGGCAAAAAAAACATGCACATTTTGTCATTGAAAGAAGTAAACGTCCATATTAGTTGGGGATGGTGACCCTCTCCTTTATTCTACTTTCCAACAACTTGAAATATTCTCATTGTTTTTGTCTAAATTTGACATTTTACTCAAAGCCAACTAGTGCCAAAATCAAATCGCTTTTGGTTAATCTAACATCCGAGTAGGCCTTGCTTGAAATTTCAAACATAAGTCAAATGAAAAATTTGCTAGTTAGCCCTGTAGCCTCTAAAACATTCATTTTGTATCAACCTTTCACACGGAGAACATCTAGAAAAAATTTTCAGTAAACAAAAAAATTGGCCCAACGAAACGCAAAAAATTTATAAAATTTGGATTATATTTTTCAAGTATTTTCAAATCAAATGTGAGTACCAACAAAGAAAATGCATCTAGCACAAAGAAAACCGACTGCGCTGCTGCTGAAAACTTTTGTGTGCGACGCGCATAGATAATCTGAGGGAGCATTATCTGGTGAATACTATGGTTCACTAGAAACCCCAATTGCAGGGTAAGGAACGCGTGGCGACTCTATAAAAATGTGGCCGAGCATTGTCATGCGAAACAGAATACTTTCCCTATGGATCAAAGGCACCAATTGTTTTTGGAAAAGCTCCCTTGTAATGGTTTCGTTTAAAGCGAGCAGCTCATATTGCACAACAAGTTGATCCAATCAGATTGTTGCCTTGAACGTTCCTATTCTTCCTCTTCCGGGTTCTTTCAGAAACTGAAAGTTGGAAATGTGAACCAAATATCCACATGGGCCTTATGTCTGAACAAATCTGGAGAATTATCGCTTATAACAAATCTGAATATTTCGATGTGCCCCAAGACTAATTTTCATATGGGCTTTGTCAAGTCACCCACTAAAACTACTCTTCAGAATTGCTCAGTTTTAATTTAATTTTCAAACTTTTTTTTGTATTTTTACAGAATTATGATGTGAACAACCCCGATTTATGACGATGAGCAAGGTAGTAGAATCTACCACACACTAAACTTATTGTACAGATTTTTTGTAATATAGAAGCGACGAGTGAGTATGCTGAAGCTTACATTCTGAAATTCAAACTAAATTCAGTTATTTCAGGTCTACACAAAATTTTACTATATCTCTCATACATTTCATTCTCTAATTTAACACGAGTACAAAATATATTTTTGCTTGTTAAAATTTAACATGTGATTTGGTATGACTTTCCACGGTAAGCTTTGAATAAATTGAGTTCTTTGAAAAAGTAATTAATAATTTTTCTTACAGATCTTGTATCCAATATTTTATATAATCAATTTAAGATGTCACACTGATGCCAAATGGCTAGAAGTAAGTATTTAGATGTATAAAGTTAAATATGAAAAATGCACTTTCCTTCATTTGCTCATTTCAACACTTTCTTGTCAATGCACTAATTTTTATTTTGTTTCTTTTCAGTTGTCTACACAAACCATGGCTACAAATACGTTTCTCGAATGCAATTTAGTTTCAGAAAGAAGAGTTTGAAGTAAGTCGTATAAATGCGAGTCCAATGTGAATTCTTTATCAATATCATCTACAGCCTAAAACATGAAACCCAAAAACGGCAATGCTTTTTCTTAGACGACTTATATGTCCAGCATTAGCAAGTTTTTGCAAAATCAACGCTGCACATACACAAAGTGACCTTCACCGGTTGCAATTGGCACTCCTAAAGAACATTTTAAGCTTGGAATTTAGTTGCTACTCAAAACACCCCGATGGACATTTGTTGTATAAAACGCTATGTAAGTTTCAAATGTAAAACAGGGCAATCAGTTTAACTAACTAAAACTCTTTTGCAGGTATCATCATCACACTTACAAATGAATGCACATCGTCATATATTACGGGGTAAGCTTGCTTGGTTGAAAATGCAGTTATTGAGAGTAACTTAATAATTTTGAATCCTTTTCTCTTTCCTCAACAGGTTATTTATCACAATAACAATGTTGTTATTATTCACACCCACACGCAAACACTCAGACGGTCAACAAAACACTCACACACTTGCTTAATAATAATAATAATAATAAAGAATAAAACATAAAATAATAATTAAAAAAACTTGCGTCTTGGTTATTTAGAAAAGGATTGGTTATTCAGATTCTCAAATGCCAAATCTAAAATAGAAAAAGTCTGCGTATTAAACAAAACTGGCCTGCACTGAACCTTTATTCCGCTCAAAAGGCACTTAATTGCAAACAATGGATAGCTGGTTGGAAAAAATATTAAAAATTGGAAGCGTTGCTGATAAAACTTTGGCCCTTAAACATTGGTTTCTCAAGTGGTTCCTTTCAAAGCGGGCGCCATTCGAACCTTGGCATCTCTGATGGTATTGCAAAGGAAATTTAGCGGGTTCAGATATTCAAATTGGTTTTGGAAAAACCCTAAAAAATGTGGCAATTGTTTTGGTATACGGTTTTTTTTGGCCAATGAATATTTATACCCGTTACTCGTAGAGTAACGCCATGCCATGTTGAAAAGAAAAGTTCAAGGGACCTGTTTGTGGCTTTCGCCTGGACGTCCGGTAAATCTCACATACCCTGTGCAAAAACTATTCGATCTATGCTAGATAAGAGGAAGGCGGACTGTCTAAGAAAAATAGCGCTGGTATTTTTCAAAATACTCATTTTATTAGTAAGACTGCCGATATCTGGTGTTGCAATAACAAAAGCTACTTTGGTATAACTGGCCACTATCTAGGTATAGATAGCAATCTACATCGTCATTCTCTCGTGCTCCCGACACACATGAAACACTTGCTACTATATCAGCTAATGTTCATAGCAAATACGGACCTAGAAATACCAATCTATGTGGAACAGTTACAGATAATTTATCCAACTTTGTCCGATTTAAAGGTAATAAACCAGGATAGTTCAGCTGTTGCTGAAATTATTTTGCCAAGGCACTTTGGATGTGCATCACACACTTTGAACTGAGTTGTTACGAAAGATGCTGAACAGGCTCTACAATTCTTCCTTAACGAAAGCAACGGAAATTTGAAATGCTGATAACTGATCCACAAAAACAGCAGATGAAGTTAAGAAAATTTGTAAGTTTAAAATACAGTGGAACAGTTTTCATGGCATTATGAAATAGTGTTACTGACATTTTCGCTAAGGCTATTGGTCTTTTCTGGGCGAATCTCGTTGTTATTTAGGATTTTTCTGCCTAATTTACTTCTTGTAATACATAAACTTAAATGCTTGATTAATTTGAGATATTGTGATCCACTTAAAGATGCTCTTAAAAATGGAGTTTTAAAACGATTTTCTTTAATAGAAAACTTAATCACTCAGTGGCTACAAGTCGTAGAACAACTTATTCGAATTGGCAGCCTTGTGCCTTTCAGCAAAGCCGAAGTCTCTTTGGCCACTCATCGATCGAAGTGCGCACCTCGTGCATTAAGAAATATGCTTTATTTGGGTATCGAGTAGAGCAAGCCATAGCCTCCAGAACGAACCACAGTTTGTCTGGGCTACCAGCAGGCCAATCATCCGTAGTAATGATGGTATTATAGCCATGTTAAAGTCGTTTTTGTCTTGTGAGCTTGAGCGGAGTCTTTTTATCAGGTCCACGGTTTGTGTGCAAATAATTTCGTGTTGTGAGGCTTCACAGTCTATGACAAAACGTCGGATTGATACACTTTCGCCGAAGTTTTGACTCCTTTTACACAAAAATTGGAGATTGGTGACCCCATCATAGGCGACTACCCGCCAACCTCTCTCTCCTCTCTGAACTCTCGGAACGAGTTCGGACCCTTCTCAGCGGCGCAGAGCTCAACGTGTTCTGCCGAAAGTATGCATTACGCTTGACGGAAAAGTAATGCAATACAATCGCTGCTTTTCGTTAGAGAGATAGTAATCGAAAACAAACTGAAACCATGTCTATTTCGTTCGCTTTTGTGCCTTCCCCCCACATTCATTGTATTTGTATGCAGAACAAATGTGTAAGTGTAGCAGTGACTTGACACATACGTGGCGAGGAGTCACTTACATTTGGCTTAGTTATTAGTTAATTTAAATGTACATACATATAATTGTCGGGAAAACAAACTGGCATATTTGAAAACTTAATTGGCAAAAGTGATGGAGGCTCAAAACACGATTATGCAGAGCCCACCAAAAATTGAAAAATGCCAAATTGATATATCCATCCTTAAAAAGCTGCCATTTAAAGCTTTGTGCGCGCTCACTCTCCCGCTGTCTTTCGCGCTCTTAGCAAAAGCGCTTAGTTCAGAATGTTGCCTGAGCGCCATACCTCACTCTCTCTCACGCTCTCAGCAAAAGCGTGAGCACCACTACATGGTAAATGCTAGAAGCGCACAGCAACAGTTCGTAGCAACAACCATAAGTCATGTTTGTTGCGTTCATTTTACCTACAAACAAAATGATGTTCGTCACAGAGTCACGTGAGCCTCAAATATTGACAGCTAAGTTGGCCACTGTTTGCCTACTGACAATAAAATGTTTTTATATTTTTCCTAGGCGATTAAAAATGATCTCCGCACACGGCTCATATCGTCATCGTAGCGATGACCGAAATGACCAATTTAGCGAAACGAAATTAATATCTTCCAAAGTAAATGAGATAATCGCAATGTTTTTTTTTTCTTAAACGTAAGAATAAAATCAATATAATACATTTTTAAATTTAAAAACAACAATTTTTTTTTTTAATTTCAAAAAGATTGTCCAAGTTGTTTAAAGTTTGGAATATAAGAAACAAAATACTAAAAAAAAATTTTATTTATTTTTAATTTTTTCGGTAGGTACACTTACATTTTAAGCAAAATCTCGAGTCAGAAATTTTAGATGGAGTCAAGCAAGGTATGAATCGAAAGTTATTGAATTTCGAATAATCGCGCATTCATTGACCAAAAAAACCGTTTATCAAAACAATTGAGTACTAGGTATTTGTGCCACATTTTCTAGGGTTTTTCCAAAACCAATTTGAATCTCTGAACCTGCTTAATTTCCTTCAGAATACCATCATTGAGGCCAAGGTTCAAATGGCGCCCGCTTTGAAAGGAACCACTGGAGAAACCAATGTTTAAGGGCCAAAGTTTTATCAGCAACGCTTCCAATTTTGAATATTTTTTCCAACCAGCTATCCATTGTTTGCCAAAACTGAACCTACAGCCACTCCCCATCCTTTGAAGGTGGCTGAAAAGCCCTGGCAAGATCTGCTCGCCAGTCGTGGCTATGACACCAAATTTCTTTCCCAAGCCCATGAGGAACAATACAATCAGGGCACCAATCTGATCATGCCCAAAAGCCTATCCAGTGACTATAGCTATCAAGAAGTGCAGTCAACTTCCTCCGAGAATAAGTCCAAAAGAGCCACCAATGCTAGCCATTCTTTGAGCGTCAAAGAGCAGGCACAACTATTGAATGCTGCTCTACAAGAGTCTCAGACTTTAGAGTTGTCCACACCCACACCCTATGCCCTGAGGGGTAAATTTGTGCAACGTTCGACGCGGCAAGCACAGGTAACCTCAAAATCCCAGCCAGTGGTCCATATAAATCCCGACAAGCTAGATCAATTAATCGATGTGCTAAACGATCTGCTACGTTTACAGCTTCAGCGCGATGGCTTGGCCAATGGTGTGCCCAAGACTAGCCCCAGTGGAAAGAGTGTTAAGCGCAAGCGACTACGTCGCCGTCAACGTAAACCCCAAAGCAGACCTAGCAATTAATCCTAAATCCCATTTCATTTCACTAACCACAATTTTGCATTCACTTTCATTGCATATTCCCACCTCCCATTCTGTGCACCACCACTTCAGTCTCTCATCACCACCAACATCTTCACCATCGAACATCGACGATCCCACGCTGGGTTCCCTCTTCAGCTACAGCGAAGGACTGCTGCAACCTTATATGGGTTTATTACCCATCAGTAGACCCGACGATCCCTGGACCCAAAAAGCCTACAATCCACACTATCCCTTGTACACGGGAGGCGGCAGTTATGCCTCCTATCTGAAGGAGAACGATAATCGTCACCGTCGTGACACACACATTACGTCACATAGTGCGGATGCCACTAACACGGGTGCTCATATGCTAACACCCGGCATGCTGGAACGTTTGTTGAGCATTAAAAATGAGTTTCAGCGTCGGTTTCCTCATCTGTACAAGGGCATGCTGAAACATCAGACCACTCAGACGTGTGTGGAGGTCAAACCACCATTGTTGGGAAAAATAACCAAATCCAAAACGGAAGAAGAGCTGCCGGTATACGTATTGGGTGCCGCTGAACGACTATTTGATGAACAGGAGGAACCGGAGAAGGAAGAGGATCAGGAAGCGGCGGAGCCCGAGTTGCAGGAAGAGAAGGAATCTGCCGATGTTAATTTAGCCAAGAAAGGACCAATTCCAACACAGACGTTGAGGATTCAAATGTGGACTATTTCCATTTCGATGATGAATAGATTTTTATTTTGACAATTAAAGACAGTTTTATAGTAAATGTTGAAAAATGATTTTTTGTAATTGGTGGATTTTCAAGTTCTAGATTCGTAACATGCACGGTCGCCAACTTCTGAGGGGTTGCCGTAAAGACTGGAGAGTGATTGAAGTAAATGCCATCAACTATTGTTATTCTGTGTGTTCGCCAACTTCTGTTCATTTCTTTTTACACTTACTAAATCAGAGATTGTCTTAAAAAGCGAGGCCAAAAGGTGAGAGTCAGAAAACTGCAAGTGTACCTGTATTCTTGACACACGAGTGAGTGACACTCGAAATCGAAATTAGTCTTATGAGTATTTTTCCGACTGAGTGTCTTGGTTGATCGTCTGTCAAAGTGCCTTAAGCGGCACCATGTATTGATTTCGTCTGCGATTGTCAGTCGTACACACACAGCCCACTTACAAGTAAAATATGGGTATGTATACATTACTGGGTATTTTCTAGGGTTTTTCCAAAACCAATTTGAATATCTGAACCCACTAAATTTCCTTTAGAATACCATCAGAGATGCCAAGGTTCGAATGGCGCCCGCTTTGAAAGTAACCACTTGAGAAACCTATGTTTAAGGGCCAAAGCTTTATCAGCAACGCTTTAAATTTTGAATATTTTTTCCAACCAGCTATACATTGTTTGCGATTAAATGCCTTTTGAGCGGAATAAAGGTTCGGGCGTCGAGGACGTATTAGGCCATAAGGTGCCTATTTCAGTTAAGTGCAGGCCAGTTTAATTCGCAGACTTTTTCTATTTAAGATTTGGCATTTGAGAATCTAGATAAAAAAAAGTTGCACAATTCCTTTTCTAAATAACCAAGACGAAAGTTTTTTAAATTATTATTTTGTTTTATTCTTTATTATTGTTATTAAGCAAGTGTGTGAGTGTGTTGTTGACCCTCTGAGTGTTTGCGTGTGGGTGTGAATAATAACAACATTGTTGTGCAGTGATAACTGATAGATTAACCTGTTGAGGAAATAGAAAAGGATTCAAAATTATTAAGTTACTCTCAATTACTGCATTTTCAACCAAGCAAGCTTACCCCGATATATGACGTTGTGCATTCATTTGTAAGTGGGATGATGTATACCTGCAAAAGAGTATTAGTTAGTAAAACTGATTGCCCTGTTTTACATTTGAAACTTACATAGCGTTTTAAACAACAAATGTCCATCGGGGTGTTTTGAGTAGCAACTAAATTCCAAGCTTAAAATGTTCTTTAGGAGTGCCAATTGCAACCGGTGAAGGTCGCTCTGTGTATGTGCAGCGTTGATTTTGCAAAAACTTGCTAATGCTGGACATATAAGTCGTCTAAGAAAAAGCATTGCCGTTTTTGGGTTTCATGTTTTAGGCTGTAGATGATATTGATAAAGAATTCACATTGGACTCGCATTTATACGACTTACTTTCAAACTCCTTTCTGAAACTAAATTGCATTCGAGAAACGTATTTGTAGCCATGGTTTGTGTAGACAACTGAAAAGAAACAAAATAAAAATTAGTGCATTGACAAGAAAGTGTTTAAATGAGCAAATGAAGCAAAATTTATTTTTTATATTTAACTTTATACATCTAAATACTTACTTCTAGCCATTTGGCTTTAGTGTGACATCTTAAATTTATTATATAAAATATTGGATACAAGATCTGTAAGAAAAATTTACTAATTACTTTTTCAAAGAGTTCTATTTATTCAAAGCTTACCGTGGAAAGATACCAAATCACATGTTAAATTTTAACAAGCAAAAATATATTTTGTACTCGTGTTAAATTAGAGAATGAAATGTATATAGTAAAATTTTGTGTAGACCTGAAATAACTGAATTTAGTTTGAATTTCAGAATGTAAGCTTCAGCATACTCACTCGTCGCTTCTTTATTACAAAAAATCTGTACAATAAGTTTAGAGTGTAGAAATATCATATCACCTTGCTCATCGTCATAAATCGGGGTTATTCACATCATAATTCTGTAAAAATACAAACACACACACACTCGCAATTACAAATAGGTCGTTGAAAACCATTGCTTGGCTGACCAGTTTCAAGAAGTCAATTATCGAGTTCTCTTCATTTTCTTGTGGTTGTTATTTGGTAAATTCGGTTATCCTTGTACTAGATCAGAGATGGGCATGCACACATATCGACACACTTTTCACACGCATCCAAGCACAATTTGCGTGCGCCCCATTCGTGTTCTATAAATAGCGTACCTGTGATTTTGTGCAGTCGGCCGCGGCAGAGCTCCTATGCACACGAGGCAGCGCGCTGGCAGCGCCCATCTCTGTACTAGATGAATTGATTTTGTTGGAACTCACATTTGATTTGAAAATACTTGAAATATATTATATATAATCCAAATTTTATAAATTTTTGTTGCGTTTCGTTGGGCCAATATTTTTTGTTTACTGAAAATTTTTTCTAGATGTTCTCCGTGTGAAAGGTTGATACAAACTGAATGTTTTAGAGTCTACAGGGCTAACTAGCAAATTTTTCATTTGACTTGTTTGAAATTTGAAGCAAGGCCTACTCGGATGTTAGATTAACCAAGAGCGATTTGATTTTGGCACAAGTTGGCTTTGTGTAAAATGTCAAATTTAGACAAAAACAATGAGAATATTTCAAGTTGTTGGAAAGTAGAAAAAAGGAGAGGGTCACCATCCCCAACTAATGTGGACGTTTACTTCTTTCAATGACAAAATGTGCATGTGTTTTTTGCCGGCCCCTGGATTAGACCGATGAAAACCATTGCTTGGCTGACCAGTTTCCGTTTATTTCAAGAAGTCAATAAGCGGGATTTCTTTCTCTTTGTTGTGGTTGTTATTTGACAAATTCGGTTATCCTTGTACTAGAGGAATTGGCTCTGTTGGTACTCACATTTTATTTGAAAATACTTGAAAATAGAATCCAAATTTTATAAATTTTTGTTCACTGAAAATTTTTTCTAGATGTTCTCCGTGTGAAAGGTCGATGCAAAATGAATGTTTTAGAGGCTACAGGGCTAACTAGCAAATTTTTCATTTGACTTTTGTTTGAAATTTCAAGCAAGGCCTACTCGGATGTTAGATTAACCAAAAGCGATTTGGTTTTGGCACTAGTTGGCTTTGTGTAAAATGTCAAATTTAGACAGAAACAATGAGAATATTTCAAGTTGTTGGAAAGTAGAAAAAAAGGCAAGTTACTTTTTTCAATCGCCTTATATATGAAGCAAATAAACGAGCATTTAATGAATATGCACAAAATATATGTCAAGCAGGAACAACCTCAAGAAATAGAAAGAGAAACCCGACGTTTGATTGTGTGTGTGTGTAACGCAGTGAATTGCGAAAAGCGTTCGGTCACTGCTCGCGGGCTGAGCACAGACTATGCATAAGCAACATTGTTGACATAGGACAGAGAATAGGGAAGCACATGAAGTTGTAGCAGGTCTGAACTCGCCAACAACAAAACCTTAGCTCGGGAAGAAAGAGAGGAGAGCACGCATATGAATTTGTGGTTGCTTTATGTAGGTTTATGGCACTCGCGTGCCCCGTATACGCGCTAGCTATACCTTAGCGTCAACCAACGAATGCGTTTCTTGCGGAATGGGCTTGGGCACCCCTAAACTAGACAATATATATTCAAAAAGTTACTTGCAGATTAAAGGGCGTTTGGTTACTTTTTGTGAACGGGGAAAACTCTTGTAAGGTTAAACAACTTAAATGACGTTGGATTCACTTTGCACTTTTGCCCATTGACATGGTCAAAACCAAGTCTTGAAGTCTCACTACGTATAACTTGCGTTTTACCAATCCCCTCGTGTCGTCTGGTTAAATTCTTAGAGAAATGTTTCTTTTGCTTCTACTAAAAATACTTACCCTGCGGTTATAGGACAAGCAGCAGCATTTTTTGTTTTGTATTTATTTATTTGGTATTAGATTTTTTCACTTTAAAATTTTGTAGTTGTTGACCCTAGGACTGTTCGAAACTTAATGAAGAATTTTGTCATGAAACTTGACTGGTCTACAATTCGACATTTTATGGCCTACTTAGTTAATTCACATCAAAACGTGTTTGAAAAGGTATGTATGTTTTTTGTTTTTTAAATTCATATCATGGTGGTTAACACTGAGAAAAAATTAGATATAAAATTTAGCAACAATTACTTCATATTATTAAATAATTAAAAAAGTTATTAAATTTCTATTTAACTAGATACATTAAAATACTATGCGGCAATATCAACACGAGACCTGTCCTTTAAATCAAACCTGAGAAATCCAGTTTTTAAAAAACCCTTTTTTTCCATTTTTCCGTTGTTGACGATTTTTGAAATTGTTTATAAAATTAACACAATTTTTTTTTTTTTTTGTTTTTAGTGGGCATGTCGAGATCTAATTTTGGATTTTTTTTTTATTGAAATCAAAAATGGTGTGTTTTTTAACTGTTCAGTTTATAAAAAAAATGACCCCCATATGTCTTACCATAAAATACCATTTCTTGCTGGAATAAGAGTGAAAAGGAAAGTACGTCGTTTTCGACTTTGGAAGGCTGTTTAGCTCATTATCGTTGACTTGATTCATTAGAACATCTATAGTAAGTTTGCAACAACAACAAAAAGTCAAGTTTGTTGCGTTCATTTTACCTACAAACAAAATTATGTTCGTCACAGAGTCACGTGAGCCTCAAATATTGGCCACTGTTTGCCTACTGACAACTTGGCGTGGTCTTTTTAGAGTTCCCAAGCGATAATAGCAGCGTTGGCTGACTTGAAGTAGATAGGCAAAGACGGCTGATGATGGGACTGGGTGGTTCTTGAAACAGCTGTACAGTTGACCAGCCTCCTTTGTGGAGTCGTGTGTTCCTTTGTTTTACTACACTATTTGTTTTGTAAAACCGACACCATTTCATTTTCCATCAGATCAGCCCCTTTATAGTAGCATAAATCATTTTTAAATAAGTAAATATATTTTGTAACCATACACACACACACACACACATATATACAGATTTGCCAAAGATTGTTAAAATTTTGTATAAAGCATACACACAATTAGCTTTCCACTAAATTCCACATTAATTTGATTTGCTTATGGCCAAGCATTTAGCTCGCATTATTGCATATGGCGCTCAGTCGGTGGGTAAGGCCTTTGTCAAGGCCCTGCAACAGGAGATTGAAGCCTCTCGGGAGGCGGCCAGACAGCGTCACGCCTTTACGGCCAAGACAGGGGACCGTCAAGATGCATCCATCAAGGGCATGACCCTGCAGGAGGCCCAACAGATACTCAATGTAAAAGATCTCAAGGATCGGGAACAAATCGATAGCAACTATGAGCATCTTTTTCGCGTGAATGAGAAATCGAAGGGCGGCTCATACTATATCCAATCGAAAGTCTTTCGGGCCAAGGAGCGCATAGATCAAGAACTAAAGCAATTGGAGCGCAAACAGAAGAAAGAAATGCAAAAGCCAAAACAGGAAATAATGTAAAAATTGGGAGAGTGAAGGTTGAGCAAGTGTATCCACAAATGGGCTAATCTAAATTGTGTTCGGACTTTTGGCATATTTTGTAGAGTGGATGGATACTATATACTTTGCAAATAAAAATCCATTTTCTAAAGATTTCTTTCAGTGTTCCCATTTAGTTTGGAAAAAAGAAAAAGCAATTAATGATTGCAATTCTGTTTCAATCACATCGTTTAACTTATACGACGGCCTCTCTACCTTCTCCCCCTCCTGTGTTGTTCACTTATTTTACAACATGAAATTTCAATTAGGCTGCTGCGACTCAGTTGCTGTTTTTCTGGTCGATTTAATGCAACCAACCATATTGACAGCTGCACATATACTTCCCACTCTTTCTCTCTCTCTTACACTCGTTCACTCTGCGTCTCACTATTTAACCCCGTTTGGGGTCAGAGGGCAGCTCTTTTATTTACACGCCGCTGCAAATTGCACGTGAAAACCAAACCAACAGCAGCAGCAACAGCAACAGCAACAACAACTGTAGAAGGACCACTTTCAGCCATTCAAATCCACAGAAAGCTTAAAAATTTACCATGCAAACGCAAACGAAACTAGAAACTCGAAACTCGAAACTAGAAACGAACGTATAGTTGAAAGTGAAATTGAGTGAGAGTTGAACAACAAATTCAATTGAAGTGAAGTTGAAATGGAATTAAAATTGTATAAAATATGCATTTATATTGACAACACTAGAATTTTCAATTTTATTGCATCGGTTTGTAATGATACGTGTACACAGAGGGAAAAAGTCGAGAACATTGGACTTAAGATGAGCACAGTTTAGTTTATTTGGTTTTTTTATCCCAGTGCATCAAGATTATATCTTTTAAATTACAGCACTAGTCACCACAATGTGTTACAATATTTTTCTTTTTATACTTATAACACCTTAAGACTAACAATGTTTTGACTAATAAATATCGTTTAAGCTTCTCATACAAGTAAATTGGTTCTCTGCGAGTGATAATGTTGTGTAAAAAGATTAGGACCCTAAACTTTATCCATTGGCTAAGGCAAAGATCGAAAATTTTATTTGCAAAAAACGTTATGTGTTGAGTCTTATTTCTATTGAATATATAGCGAGCTATAGAATGAAAGGCGACTTTAAGTTTGTTCATACTAGCTGCATCACAATGCCCCAAAACCTCTACGCCATAAAATAGTGTAGGAATCAGATACATTCTAGCTACTGTCATTCGAATTTGAATTGGAAGAAACTTTTGGGATAAAGAGAGCTGCCTAAGTAATCCGTAATACAACCTTCCAGTTGCCCTATTGATGAGGTCATTCCACGACAACGTATTATTAAAGTGGATACCCAAATTGGTAGCATCATTAACATAACTTATTTGCATGCCATCAACACATAACTTAGGCAGCTCCAGCTCATCAAGGGCATTTTTTTACAGCACCAAGCATTTGGATTTAAGCGGATTTTGTCCCAAACCATTTTCTATAGCCCACTTATTTACTTTTGTAAGTTCTTCATTACATATACAAACACACTCTTTTAACGGACTTAGCGGATGACTTACATACATCTGGACAGGACATTAACATACATAGAGAACAATAACGGCCTAAGAACAGATCCTTGGAGTACACCTCGCGTAATCGAAAGAAGATCGGAGGTGCGCAAACCTGCGACTACAGCCTGTTGTCTATTGCTTAGGTTGGATTTAATTAACTTAGTTGCAGTGTACGAGAAGTTAAATAGCGCGTTGAGCTTTGTGCATGGTATTTGATGATTCACGGTGTCGAATGTCCAGAAGACATAGGAAAGTTACTTGTTCAACATCCATTCGACTTCAAATATCCTCCAATATTTTTAATATTGCCGTCGAGCAACTTCTGTTTTTTCTAAAACCACGTTACTAAACAACGTTACTAAAAACAATACATGAACGGTATTTCACAGTTGTAGTACAATGTTCTCACATCAAGAACCCTTTTTTGAGAACGGGAAAACTAAATTTTAGTTGATTTTGTTCAGTTTTTAAGAACCTGATTTGAGATAATATTGTTCCGTTTTTAAGAACATTTTATACTCGACTAAGAAAAGAATTTTAATTAGTGTGAGTTGGCTGGCTCTAGGTCCGAAAAAGTTGCGTTTGTTCACAACTTGTAAACAACTTATGCATTGTACCACCAAAAAGAGCTGGTTGCGCTCTTTTGGTGGTGCGATCCATAAGTTGTTTACAAGTTGTGAACAAACGCAACTTTTTTCGGACCTAGAGCCAGCCAACTCACACTAATTAAACATTAGAAAGGTCGCCAAATAAATTACAAAAGAAAAGAATTTTATTGATTTTGGATCGATCAGGTGTGGAGCGAATTCCTTACATTATGAGGGCTTCTCGGAAGATTAGGAACTGGAAGTTGAACCCGGTACCTTCTGCACTTAACGAACAGCGTATGGGATGACGAGTTAGCTCATTCGGCCGTTGCACTCTTTTGCAGATTCAAATCTAGAGGTCTACTTATACTTGGTTGAAATGACAAAAAAAAAAAAAAGAAAACAGAGAGAGATCAAAAAGAGAGCCAACTCACCAAAAAGAGAGCCAAAGAGATAGAGAGAGAGACTCTGCCGGAAACCGGTTTGGGTGTTGTTGTATAAAGCAAAAACTATCCGATTGAGAACAACTTTACTCATTCCAGGAACATTTGTTGTCACGAATTTTGAGAACATCTTGTTCTTATTTTAAGTTAAAGGAAACTTATTTTCTGAACATGCTTTTTCTCTCTGTGTATGCTTCATATATATATTACATATTTCTTAAGAATTCAAGTCTATGGACTTATTTTACTTTGTTATGAATAGACATCGGATTTGACATATTTACATATTTTGAACCGCATGTCCGATTTAAGTTCTGATTGCACACATCTTATTTTTATTGAAAAACGATCTAAGTCCGCTAAAAACCATTTTTCATAAAAATATGCAAAATATGTAAAATATGTAAAAACCCTATTTTTTTATGAAATGACATATTTCAGATACATTAGAATCCTAACATACCAGGGTTAATGTGTTCTTTTTGTGATTCTGTGCTCACCATTTTCTGATTTTATTGCAAGTCCGTTTCACTTTGAAAATCAACTTCATCAATTCAACTTTTAAATAATCAAAATTCCGAAAATAAGCGATAAAAAACATGTTTGATTCAAAAATGGCTAAAAGAATTGGAATCAAACTGTTTTGAAATACAGGAAGACAACGTTGTCTGTCTGGGATATAACTCTCTATTTTCTCTGTAACTGGTATCTATTGCCTCCATACATAAATGAAACCAACAACAGTTGCAAAGGAATAAGAGTTACGCTCTCAAATGTTCTCACGACATTTCTGTTATTGTTGTTTCTGCATGGGTTTTTTGTTCTAAACGCATACCTTATTTGAGTGAATGTGTGTCGTTTACTCTCTCTAGCGCTCTAAGCAAAAGCGCCTAGTTAAAAATATTGGCTGAGCGCCATACCTGAGATAGTTGTATGATGGGTGTGAGTGTGCATGCTGCAGGTGGGTTGTGTGTTTGCGGGTGTGTGGAGTGGGATGGAGAAGGCGTGGGGCGGGAAAGAGGGGGAATGGGGAGGTGAAGATGGTGTGAAGAGGGGGGAACAGTGGGCTTAGAGTGAGGAACAGTGGAAGAGGGAGGGAAGAGTGGAGGGTGCGTGGGAAGAGGGGGTGGGGAAAAGAGGGAAACCAAATTTGAATTGAATATTAATTGAAGAATGGCTGCCATGAGGTCAAGTTGCCTCAACAAGGTGTGAAAGTTTTATAAAAAAATATTGTCGCTTTAAATTTCGGAATTTCTGTGAAATGCACAATCCTCACATATTTACTAGAAATGGATGCGGGACGGAAATATCCCTAGACTCAAAGTTCACAATGTAGTTGTGCGGGAGAGGTATATTCTCAGCATCCACATGACTGGAAGGTATTAATATATAATTCTGTAAAGTCGTAAATAGTCAAATGAAAATTTGACAAATTTCGCGGTTTTTGGTCTAAGCCTCTAATATTCGCGTCTTCAATTGCCATTTATCCAACCTTCATAGTTATCTTAGGTCGTTTGAAAATTTTTTGACAATTTCGCGATTTCCTTGACCATTTGATCTACTCCTCCTATTTACCCGCCGGTTTACCCTTCTTTATGATAATCTAAATTCAAATGGGAATTTTTGAAATTTCGCGATTTTTTTTCACAATTTGTTCTACATCTTTATTTACCCGTGTACTCTAGCCGTCCATAAAATCGTCATAAAAATCTGAAATTAATAAACAATTTAGAAATTTCCCAATATTTTAGCCTACAACTCCCATTTAACCTCCTATATATGCCATCTATATATAATATTTTTAATAATAATCTAAGCTCAAGAATAAGAATTTTTGCAAATTTCTCAATTTTTATACATTTTTTATACAATTACATATTTTACATATTTATTGCATATTCATTGCATATTGTTTACACATTTTGCATATGTAAAATATGCAAAATTTGCATATATTGAATATGCAGTTTCTAATGGAAAGTGTATAAATCCAAATTTTTTACTCGATCAACCTTCATTTAAAAAAGTGCATAAAATCCGATGTCTAGTTATGAATATGGACTGTATTATTGTTTTAAATTTCATTACTAATGAAATTCTCATCTCATCTAACGATTTCTCATCTCCTATATAGCTGCTATTTGCCAGATAAACTTCGAATTTACTCTGTTACTTGAGAGTTTATGTGACAGTTAGTGCTTTGTAAAAGATGTGAAATCGGCCCTTAAAGGTAATAATTGCTTCCTAAAAATACGGAAACACACTTCTGCTTTTATTCTTTATTGCCACAGATTTTATTACATTATAAAAATTAAACAGTCAATATTTTAATTGCTTACATACATAAATCATACTCTAAAATCAGTTACTTCTCTATATTTCTATGTATGTTACAGACCAGACATAATGTGGCTCCTGGCTCTGAATCAAATTCGAGTTTTGCAACAATTTGCCGAACCAGCTCCAAATAAAACTCACGCACCCTTTTCTTTATTTATAAAATGGTAGATTTCCTTATACACTTGCTATCCATATATTGTGTCTAAGTTCCAAATTATATCTATAAGCGTGTGTAACAAAAATATTGAGAATTACACTATGCAACAATTTCCAGTATATTGAAGGGCTGGTGGTGATTCTAGACGACACGAATCTGTTTTCGAAAATGGAGGTAATTTGGGATTAAAGTAGCTTAGAAAGTCTATTTTGAACTTTTTTAGGGGCGTTTTGCAAAGGAGCTTACTTGTGTGTTGACTCTCTTTATTGATATGGTACGATAATATTTCTTAGCTTTAAAATAAATTATCCCAAACAATTCTACGATTTTCTTAAGCGAAGATATTTACCTAAATATATCTGGTTTTAGTTCGCAGAATTTTTCGAATTTTTTTAATTTCTACGTCTTTTTCGTTCTCCATGCAAAAGAGCCAATTCCAATAAAAATGTGCCAGTGTACCAACTGGAAAAAAAACACAATTTTTGGTGCAAAAACACCAAGCGTGGCAACCGTGATTGCGACAATTTACAATGATGGCGTCATACCCAAGCTGATGTCATAAGAAAGCTTTTGCGAAGAAGAGCGTCAAATCTTTATAAACCGAGCTAGACAGAGCACTGAAACTGGGTCAATCAAACTATTTTCAAGATAGCCTAGGAACAAAATGCACTGGCAATATTTTTAAGGCGAGGTGCGAAATGATTGCACTAAACTTTAGGCCACACACAGAAGGGACTTGGATGAAACCTGCAGTCTTTGTAATATGCGTGAGACGGAAAATGTGGAACACTTTATGGGCACTTGTCCCATCCTTAGAGAGGTGCGATATCTCCACTTCCGTTGCATCACTTAAAGCAAAATTTTTTTTTTTCATTTTTTTATAGCTTTGATATTTAAGAATATCGCCCTAAAAGGATTTTTTGAAATTCGAAATTTTTGAGAAGATATTGCCTTTTTTGTCGAACAATGTCTTCGCTAAAACGAATCATTTTTGAGTTTACTTCAAACTTTAAACGCATTTATCTCGAAACCACGTTTTTCGAACTGGCGGCCATGATATCTCCAGTTACACTGAACCGATTTTGATGAAACTAAGTGAAATCGACGCAGAAGTGTCACCATTCTAGTTTGACCCTCAATCATAATTTTAAAATTTTTTTTACTATTTTTGTTTTACACTAAACTACAAAGAAAGGACCCAAAATTGAATTTTTATTTTTTAATGGCCGCCGTTTTGTCAACAAAAATCACAAAAATTTTTTTCAAAGGTCAGACCAGAATGATATCAATACTGAATATAGCCCCGTTTTTACTTTTCATTTCAGACAACCTGGAGACGAGAAATCGTGGTCGCCAGCACTACAAAATTTTTTTTATTTACTTTAATTTGTTTGTAACACAATAAAAAAAAAACCGAATTGGAAAAGCCTTTTTGCGTTTTCAAATAAGATTTTTTTTTAAAATGGTTCAAAAACCAGCCTCCGTATAGAGAATCTCCCCCCTTAAGCCTTCCTTTGCTCTCCGAGATCTATACTTTAGATATGCCGCTACAATTGTTTCGCTCTAATTCGTTCTCTTCGGTTTAAAGAATATCGAATCTCTCGGTAAATGAACCCAAATATGGTTTCCGTTTAGATTTCCTTAACACGTACTGCAAAATAACGTTTTTGTAAAAGTTTCCAAAAGTTGTTTATAATTTCTTAATGTCTATCGAGTAGATACAATTTCTTAGAGTTTAGCGAGTAGATACAATTTTGTTAAAAGTACAATTTCGAATGAAATACAGTGTGTGTAAGTGTGTTTGTGTATGAGTGTGTGTTTGTGTATTTGGCAGCATTAGTATTTCGATCTGTTTTACATCATTCTCTGTCCCAGGTTAGCCACTTGGTATTGTGCATACGAGGCACAGTGCGCCAGAATAGCACAGCACCGCGATTGTGCCCTCCACGGGCATACAAGTCGTTGAGACAATCCGACCAATGACCATACATGGGCATAAAGGGTGGTCCTCCGGTTGCTAGCCGTGTTCCTGAACAAATCATACAGCTGCTCACCACCTCCAGGGGATACGTTATCAGGCTGGCTCCCATTTGCACAATAGCTGCGTTATATTGATCTTGAGCCCAGCCCAGAGGTAAAGTACGACGACATATTTGACTCAGTGTGCTGGTGACGACTAATACACCCATTTCGGCCATAAATTTCGGCATAAATCCTGGGTACAGCCCCAGCAGACCTTCATGTTTCACAATTTCCAAGAGACTGCGGTGGGCATTGTCATAGATCACCTCACGTCCGATAAACTGGGCCATTTGACGCACCATAATCATATGGAAGGGATACGAAATCACCGAGGCGGTGGCCAAGCGTATGCCATCCCTCAACAGATTCCAGGCAAATTCGCGCCACTGATTGGGAGGCTCCTTGCGTCCGCGCTGATATGGCTTTATGCCCAGCAACTTCGTCACACTCTCCTCCAGCAGGAAGCTTAGGGCGTTGCCCATAAGCTTAGGCACCAAACCACGATATAAGCCAGCAAAACCATCCACACGCCTGATGTACTGCACATACTTGTGCACGTTGGGGAAGAAGAGCCGTGGCGGGAACACCCAGATTTGGTACGACTGGGCCGGCAAGGGTTCGTAACCCAATTGAATCAAGGTACGGGCAAAATCATACGGATGCATGATCGTGTTGAAGACCAAACGCATGCAGAAGCGTATAGCCTCATTGGGCTGATCCGGGATGTTCAATTCGGGCAAGTCCAGCGACACCGGCTGAACAACTTCCTCTACGCCACCCTCCAGACGATGTGCAGCGGCCGCCGCACGGATCACCATTACATTATTGTCCGCGTCGCCACCGCCCAAGCTGAGAGAGTCACCAGCGGCTCCCATACGTTCGCGAAGCTCTTGATTTTCCATTTTTTAAAAACGTTTTTAAAATACTCAAATTTTGCTTAAATAAAAAAATTGTATAAAATTCTTTCGACTGATGTCTTATAACAATGAAAAACCAAGTAAAAGTGAACTAACAAAGAAAACGACTTCCTAACTTAACCGAATTTTCAATGACAGCAAAAGCACGGCCTACTCTGTAAACAGAACACCATAAAATCCAAAAATTTGTTCAATTTTTTTAAAGCAAACAAAAATGGTGTAATTTGGATGGCTTCTTGGAGCGTAAAAAAGAACTGAAACTTTGGAGGAGGGAAGAAGACAAAATTCCGACCCGGAAAAAAAATATATGGGTAATTCCATGAAAAATCGCCCACTCGAATTTTTTATTGGTCGAAATAATTTATTCGTATTGTTTGTTGCAGAATAATATATACGTATTTTCTAATATGCCGAAATATGCCTATTTCGCGGAATATAAGGATTTTTGCTAAATGAAAAATGCAAAATCAACTTAACGAGTACTGCAAAGTTTGGAATCTGAAAATAAACACAGATAAGTCAAAAGTTCTGGTGTTTAGGGATGGCAGAGGACGTGTAGCTCAAGGGAACACATGAAGCTTAAACGGTGCGGAGATAGAAAAAGTAACATCTTATAAGTATCTTGGAGTTACCAATGACCTCAAATGGAAAATTTACAACGCACCTTCGTCTAAAACTAAAGGAATCTATCATGGCGCTGAACAGATCTTGGAATAAACTAATGAACCACATAAATGTACTACCGAGCGTCAAATATAAGATGTATGAAGCAACCGCTCGCTCCGTACTAGGCTACGCCTCACAGGTATGGGGAATTCTCCGATATGAAGATGTTGAGAAGTTGTTGCGTTTTTTTATCAAGAAAATATTCCAGCTGCCACGAAACACTCCAAACTATGCAATACACACATTGAGACTGGATTACCCGAGATATACAGCTACATTTTGGGCACACATTTTGCATACATGAGGCAAGTGATGGAAAAACCAGCAACAAGACTGGTGAATAAAACGGCGAGGCTGCTATTAGTGCTTGCTTTAGTGAATGGCTAGAATGACACTAGATCTCCAAAACCATCGATCATGGACGGCGGCATGCAAAAATATATTGGAGCGCATGGCTGAAGGCACTCGAGAAAAATGTTTTGAACAGGCCCAGAGAAGCATAAGCAGGGGGTTGTACAAACAACTTAATTTCTCTCTATGGGAAAGAAACTATTTTAATGGCCGCTATAAACTTAAAGTAATCTCGCAAATATTCCGCGCCCGATGTGATTTGATGGCACTGAAATTCAAGCCATACCGAAATGATATCCTAAATGAATGCACGCTTTGCAATATGCACGAAAAAGAGGACGCATTCCATTTCTTGGCCAAATGTCAAATCCTGGCAGAAATACGTTTTGTATATTGGCAACAATCTTCGCTGAACACAGCAGAAATAGTTCATATTTTGACTGGGAGGTGTTGGACCACACTGGCTAGTTATATTTTCGAAGCGTTAAGACAACTAAATAATTATCAAAAAATTCAACCAAATTAAAATAATACCTTAAGATGTACATGTGACTGACGGCAAACTATGGCCAATGCCATCCAATTGCCATCCAAAGCCATTGGTAAAAAAATATTTAAAAAATCTGTAAATTTTCATGCGATCCCAAACTTTCAAATTACTAACACTTAAAAATTATTTCAATTTTTTTTGGTTACCAAATCGCGGAAATTAGAAAACAAAAATTAATTGCCGCGAAAAGGGACTTTTTTTGTTCATTTTTTTCTCAATATGTGGTCTTGTATCCAGGAATTTACTATATTAAGCTCTAAATGGGAAACTGAATAGTTCCAGAGTTTTGGCCTTTTTTCTCAATTATTTAATTAATTTTTTTTTAATTAGCCGTATTATACTGATAGTTTTTTCACTTAATAAAATTCAGACCTATACTAGATTCGGACCAGCTAATCTCACTAATTAAACATTAGAAAGGTCGCCAAATAAATTACAAATCTATATAAGAGACATTTTTAAAAATGCCTCCCCAACCTTTATTGAGCAACTGACACTCGCCTGCGATCATATTTTCATCACCGGTGCGGTTCCAACTTCATTTAAAAAGAGATTGATATTCCCAATTTACAAATAAGGAACACAAACGGAAGCCAGCAATTATCGAGGTATCTCGTGTCTGAACGCAATTATGAAAATATTTGCAGGAATATTACTGGAGAGAATCACGACTTGGGTTAATCGCAACGATATCTTGAGCGAATTTCAGTGCGGATTCAGGAAAGGCTACGTTTTTTGACGACTGGTCCACTATTTCAAACAACTGCGTGCTAAACTTTGATTGGGACAATATACAAGGATGGCGTCATACACAGAAACAAAAATGCCGGAAATTTTTCAAGCCTAAAAAGTGTGATTTGATCCCAACAGTAGTATTGAATATTTAAGTACGAGTGGGCATGTATCATTCCGAAAAGGATTGTTTTATGTACGATTCGTACGTAACAACCAATTGAGAGAGTGAGAGAACGAACAAACAAAGAGCTGAAGTAAATTTCCTCTCTTTGCTTTTCTCGTTGTGGTTTGCTTCTCTCCTTTTTGCATGCAGCATTAACTGCGTTTCGGCTTGCCAGCAGTCTTTGTGTGACGCTTGCTAGAATCAGCTGAAGTGAAAAAACTAAAAAAAGTGACAAAAAAGTGAAATGGCCGATGAGAAATTAAGGCAATGCACAGTGGTTCCTGCCATAGGCCAAAAATAAAAAAATCAAAGTCAGAAATTTGGCTTTGTAAGTGTCATCTCTAACTTATAAAAGACTAAGCTTTTTTATTGCGTAGTTGGTTTTGTTTCATTTTAACTGTACTCTGTAAGAATAGCTTCAAGAGAGAGAGCATAAAATTTATTGGTTACTGAAGTGTGAGCAGCATGAGATTGAAGTGCAACTTAAAATAATTATAGCAACAATAATCAAGCAGATATTAGGGAAAATCAAAATGAATATTATAAATAAAGGTATTAACTTATTTTTTAAATAATTTAAGTGTTCTTAATTTGTTGTGTTCTTTTTATAAAATGTATGTTTCGTCAGAATTTTTTTCAATGTGCCATTGTCCATGTGATATAATCTCAGCTAAAGTAATAGTAATGATCCCCCCTATTCCCCTAACTTAACTTATTAATTAATATTAGTTAACCTTTTAAGATTCTAAATTAAAAATTTCAGCTGCCGGAAAGTGCCGGAAATTCTGTTATGTCCCAAAGACAAAGTACGCTTGATTTTTTTGCTACTGTTTTCTGCGGTGCAGCTGTTCGTTTCTTTTTTTTTGTTGCTGCCTTGTTGATATGTGTGTAACGGAATTTGTTTGCTCCCTAGTACTCTTTGTGATTTTAATATTTTTATTTTTTTCATTTCATACTATTTTCGTTGAGTTTGTGATAGGCTCATCTTATGAATTCAAGTTTTCCCGCATGTATATATTTGATATTTGGTGCTTAGAAAATTTTACAAATGCTGAAAAGTCTAAGAGAGTATGCGATGTCCTTAAAAACGAAATTGAAATTGGTAGCTGCACTGTTAAACCAAATCAATTGAAAAAACGCATTAATTACAACTGCAAGAAAATCTCAATGTTTTGGAAAGAGTCTGGACGAACAAAATTATTAGTATTGGAAACTCATTCTAATTGGCTTGCACAAAAGTTATTGATTTCAGTAAGCAATAATTTAGAAGCATCTGGCTCTAGTAAGGATCGAGGACGTCCAAAAGTGAGTTTTGCAGACTCTTCAGGAAGAACAAAACGTCGACGAATAGCTGAAATCGCAGAGCTTGATGTGTCCGCTGCTGATGTGTTACGTGGTGCTTCTCAACAATCAAAAATAACGATTTCGCCACCAAATATTAATGAGGTTTTGTCGCTTTTTGTGAACAGTAAAATTTCTGTCGAACTCTTCCCAGCTACCATAACATTTAAAAAAAAAAAAAGAAAAGTTACCCGGACCAAATTATTGGCGAATCTCACGCCGAAGTTGAGCTTCAAAGTCTATTGGACCATACCGCAACGCGTATTCTGGAACTACAGAGCGATGTAATCAATGATGTCTTGGATGACAGAGAGAATAGCCTTACACTCATAGGAAAATGGGGTTTTGATGGTAGTTCAGGTCACAGTGAGTTCAAGCAGAAAGTTGAGAGCAATAATACATGTTATGCCTCACCAAATTCAATACAGCTCAAAAATTGATACAAATTAAACACATGTTGCAACTAACTATAGTGGATGGTAAAATTTGCAACGCCTTAACCCAAAGTTCATCAGCAAAATGCTACATATGTAGTGCAAAACCCACCGAAATGAACGATATCGAAAAATGTCTGCAAAAAAAAGTTCAAAAAGATCGGTATGAGGTTGGATTGTCACCTCTGCACGCATTTATTATTATATACACTTGACTTAAAAGTATGGCAAATTAGGTCCTCAAAAGGAAAAGCTGAATTTTCAAAGAGAAAACGAGGTATTCAATCACAGTTTCGAGCAAAAATGGGCTTAATAGTCGATTTGCGGATTGATGGAATACTGCAATACTGCGGCTGATTTGCCTTCAAATTATGCGCTACCCAGATATGGCTTCTCCACGCCCATTCAACCCAAGTGCTGCCCATAAATTGGCTTACAATATTTCACTTTGAACAGTACTGAAATAGCTTAGGGCGAGTCTGGGCCTGGGCAATGAATTGAGATTTGAAGTAGTGTGTGAAGCTCATAAACAAATTATGCGCAAATTGACAGACTTCCGGACAGTTGAAGTTGCCATGTGGCTGTCATCATTCCCTGGAGCACGTACACAGCTGGAGCTTTGTGCATCTGCATGTGGAGGAGATGTGTTCAGACTGTGGCTATGATATGAGTATTAACATAATTACAATAATGACTTGTTGCCGGCGCAATGTCAACGGGCGTCCGAGCAACCGGAATTTGATAGGTCATAATTTGTGAGGCAGACAGTGCTCGCATTTGCATAAGCTCCGAAGGTGGTGACCCCGACCACCATCTACTGGCCAACTGTAACCAACGGAGCCGCAAATGCACAACAATTGCAATTTCAGTTAAAATTCAGAAACTGTAATTGATCGCATTTGCGTTTGTCGTTTGATTTCATTGTCTTGTGCGTGAACCGAGGTCGCCCGTCCCTTTTCGCCCAACCGGTTTCCAATTGAAAAAGCCGCAGTTGATGTTACTGTTGGCGCTGGCTCATTCATTATGCAAACACCTCCACATGGCTATCTAAACGTGCCCAAGGCCTACCAGGACCATTTGCACTCCTCTGACTCTACGTTTTTGCGATTAGTTGCCATTTAAACTGCTGTTACCGTCCGCCTTGTCCGATTCCGATTCGTTTCGTTTACGTCCACTGCCGCCTGGCCGCCATAGCATTTTGATTTCCGCACTGCATCCGGCAGTTTTAATCCCCCGGGACAGTTCTCAGATTTAACTACATGGATTTGTGAATACACTTTCCATGATATTTTCTCTTAATTTTTGGTTTCACTTTTTTTACGTTTGCTTTGTTGTTTGTGATTTTTCAAGGTGTTGTCAAAACGGAAAATACTTTTTGTTTTTGTAAAGAAGTCCTGCTCCAAACCCTTTATTATAGATTACTCACCCGCCCTTGGGCTAGGGTAGCTACAAAAAACGTGGATTTGAATGTGGCTGGCCAGCGAAAGCGAACAGTTCACTATTTACCACACATGGACGTGAATGTCGGACATGGACGTGTGTGATGTATGGCAGCCATGGCGCTGAAAACGGTCAGGCCTAGTGTGTCGTCGTCCTAGTGTCGCATTCATTTCCATTCATTCGCTTTCGTGGTTGTCGCACTCACCCGCCCCGCCCCACTTGCCCCAGGGGCTGTTGTTGCTTGTGGCTAACATGCAAGCTTAGGATTTGGAAAACAATTTCACTGTTAGTGGAATGTCAACGTCAGTTTTTGTGCCCCACCAACCTGAAATTTAAGCGCACGCTGCGGCGCACACTCATCACTAATTAGTGATGTGCCATGATCGTGTCGTGAGGGTGGAGGATTTGAGAACTGGGCAACATTGTTAATCAACTGTGGGTAGGGGTAAAAGGTTGCATTTGCTTTTAGTGGCAATCCAGCAATTTCGGTTTCCAAGAACCTTTCAGTTGATGTCACCAGCTGACAGTTCCTAAATGAAATTTTAAGCAAGAAACACTAAATAATCGCAACTAAACAGATGCCAAGTTATTTGAATTTAAACCTATTTTGGATCCACTAAACACCAAAAGCTGTCAACAATGGGCTGGACTTCTTCTGATTCTCAGATTCGTTATGAACCGCTTTATTTTTTGAAGGTGGCTGAGGAAAGTTGAAATATGAATCATTCTTTAATTTGTACTTCAGTTTCCATTTCAACATCAATTCAATATTAAGGCAATTTCTATTCAATTTCAATGCCATTTTAATTCAACTTCAATTCAATTCTTTCTATAAATTTTATTTCAATAAAATGCAATTACCATTTCTATTTAATTGCAATTTAATTTAAGTCCAATGCAATTTTAATTCAATATTAAATTAATTTCGATTCAAACTCAACTTCAATTCAATTCAGCATCTTCCTTAATTCAATACAATATCAATGCAATTTCTATTCAATTTCAATGCAATTGCAATTCAATGTCAATTTAATTTTCATTTAATTTTAATTCTATTTCCAATTAATTTCAATTTAAATTTAACTTTAATTCAATTCAATTTCTGCTTCAAATTTTAATGCAATTCAATGCATAAGCAAGTCAATTTTTATTTAATTTTAATTAAATTTCAATATAAGTCCAATGCAATTTTAATTCAATATTAAATAAATTTCAATTTCAACTCAGCTTCAATTCAATTCAGCTTCTTCCTATTTTCTTCGAAAAAGTGCGGTTCTTAAGTAGAAAAAATAAAAATAGTTTTTTTGAATTTGTAAATATTTTTCCCAGGCGTTTGGAAACCAAATTTATTGCGTTTTCGAGCTGTATTATATTACTGTATTAAAACTACTCAACCGATTTGAAAATAGTGTTTGGTGCGATTATTGACCATTCAACTACTTTTCGATTCATATCTTGCTTGCTGATCATTATGAATTAAGATCTGGCATACAATGTTAGTGCACCTACTAAAAAAAATGAAAAAAATTCATATTTAAAAAACGTTGACATGAAAAAAGTTTTGAGATCACCAAAACTACACTTAAAAATAGTTTCAGTAGAAATGGGTCTTATTGGCTTTAAACTAGTGTAATCAGACACATTACAACTGAATTCAAACTTACATAAACAGATAAGTTATGAGAAGACATCGGATTTTGCATATTGGCATATTTTGAACCTCATGTCCGATTTCAGTTTTGATTGCACACATCTTATTTTTATTGATCAATGATCTAAGTCCGCTAAAAACAATTTTACATAAATTGCATATTTGCATAAAAAAATATGCAAAATATGCCAAAAACCTTTTTTTTATGAAATTACATAATGTTTCTGTGCTAACAATTTTCTGATTTTGTTGCAAATCTATTTGAACTTGTAAATCAACGTTACCAATTCAACTTGTAGTCAATTCAAATGCCGAAAATGAGTGATAAAAGCACACTTTTAGTTCAAAAATGGCTAAGAGATTTGCCATCAATCTGTTTTGCAATACATATTTACATACCAGGTACCCGGAGTGCGTTGCTGCGACCCATTTAGAATTTTAAACACAATACGAAGAAGTGAAGCTTAATATACAATTGCCATCTATCAAATCTTCATGATAATCTAAACTTATTACATGTTTCTTCACCTCCTATTTACCCGTCGATTTACCCGTCTTCGTGTCAATCTAAACTCATATAAGTATTTCGCAAATGTTAAAATTTCTTTAAACCCATTGACCGACACTCCCATTTACCCGTCTTTAATTGCCAACTATTAAATCTTCATGATAATCTGAACTAATCATAAAATTTTGTATATATCCGAATTTTTGGTCCACTTGATCTTGACCCGTGAATTTACCTGTCTACATTATAAATTTCGCAACTTTTTGGACCATTGGATTTAACCATTTACGCGTCCACAATTGCCATCTATCACATCTTAATGATTGCGAAAACTCATAAAATTTGCAAATTTCGCGAAAAATCAAAACTCAAATAATATTTTGAAAAATTTCGCGATTTTTTTAACAGTTCGATCTGCACTTCCTATATTTACCCGTCTACTATTGCCGTCTATTAAGTCTTCATGTAATCTTTGGTCATATGAAAAATTGGCAAATTTTGACCTGTTCAATCCATGCCTCTTATTTACCAACGCCTGCGCTTTCGTAAATACTCAAATGAAAATTTGACAAATTTCGCAGTTTTTGGTCTAAGCCTCTTTGTACGCGTCTTTAATTGCCATCTATTCAACCTTCATAGTTATCTTAGATCCTTTGAAATTTTGGCAAATTTTGAAATTTGGCGATTTGTTCCACATCTCCTTTATTTACCCGTGTACGCTAGCCGTTCATAAAAATCTGAAATTAATAAACAATTTAGAAATTTCCCAATATTTTAGAACTTTTAAGGTACACCTTTCATTTGCTCGGTCTACAACTTCCATTTAACCGTCTATATATGCCATCTATATATTTTTTATAATAATCTAAGCTCAAGAATGATAATTTTTTGGTAAATTTCGCCATTTTTATACGTTTTGTGTACAATTACATATTTTGCATATTTATTGCATGTCTTGCATAATTATTGCATGTTTTGCATATTTTTTGCATATGCAAAATATGCAAAATTTGCATATATGTATTGAATATGCAGTTTCCAATGGAAAGTGTGTTATTAAATTAGCATAATTCCAAATTTTCACCTCAATCAAATTTCATTTAAAAAAGTGCATAAAATCCGATGTCTAGTTATGAGAATGTCTACACAATCTAAACTACATAAGTTGCCAAATTTACATAAAGAGACAGAAAATTTAGAAACAAAATAAATAAATAATAAAAAAATCACTCAGAGAGTGTAAAAGATATCTATATGAACACGATATTGCAAATATTTCTGTATTATAAACTCGAAAATCGTGTTTTATTGAGATCCGACAGTAGTAAAGTACAAAATTGGACAGCATAAAACGCTTACAAAATAATAAAGATGAAAATTTGACAAAATGTTTTGGTGCTATCAAAAGCTCTTCTTGCTGTTTCAGCTACCCACATACCCATAATTTTTTAGGCTGCCGTTTATACGCCTCCGCTAAAAATTCGGATAAACGCAAGACAAATAGCCAATAAAAAATATGACTTTAATCGTAAAATGAATACAAACTTGAGAATATTTGATGGAAGCTAACAGCGAATACAATTGAACATTGATGTAAATCGAATACATCCAAATTTGTGTGTGTGTAGGTTGCATAGTCATTTCTTGGGTCAAAAATTTAAATTTTAACGGTACATACCAGTACGTACCGGTATAACGAAATGAAAATTCGAAATAATGTTAGAACCAAAACTGAACCTTTTACCGAAATATATGTTTTGGTACGTACCAGAAGCGGAACCGAAATACGGGTTGATTCCCTGATTTTAATACAATTTCGATGTAATTTCTATTCAATTATTTTATTTATTTATTTAGAGTCGACAAACAAATGCTGTCAACGAAAGTCTAAATACGTTACAAAAAAATTTTATGAGCTAAGGAAGCCTATCAAAGAAAATCTAATAAAATTACAAAATAAACTAATAACGACTCCGACACGGTGGGGGTATTTTATTTGCCCGTCCAGCCAGCTATGCCCCTATTCACAGCTGATTGTAGTCAGAGGCGTTATTAGAGCTAACAAAAACTTTAATAATATAGAGATCGAGAAAAGAAAGAGAGAGAAAAAACCAAAACCTATAGTTATGTAGGAGTAAAGGAAAAAATAAGATAGTATAATAAATTAAACTAAAACAGAGATAGAGAGAGAAAACTATCTAAAAGAAAACTTTAAAAATAAAAAATGTATACGTAAAACTTAAAACTAAATAACCGGAAAATCTCTGACCCGGTGGGGGAGGATTTTTTAGCCAGTCCGGCAAGCTATGCCCCTACTCACAGCTGGGAGTGGTCAGAGATTTCCCCGGAGATAATTATAGAGAGACGTTTTTAGAGAGAAGAGAGAGAGAGCTCTGTTGAGAGCAGGTGATTGAGATCATTGCAATTCATACATAAAACCCGAAATCGATTATGCTGGGCATAATAAGTTGTGCATCTAGACAAGATAAAAGGAAAATAGTTTCTAGTTGGCCTAGAAGGAACGGAAAAGTTAAGGCGACCTAAAAGATCAGAAGAGTCTACATCACCGATAATTAGCTTATGAAGAAAAGAAACACCTAAGACTGTTCTACGGTTAGCTAACGAAGGAAGGTCAATAAGCAAAAGTCTGCTGGAGTACGTTGGTAAACGAAGGTTAGGGTCCCAATTTAAGCCACGTAGGGCAAAAAGCAAGAATTGCTTTTGAACTGATTCAATTCGATCGATATACTTTTTATATTGCGGACACCAGACGGACGAGCAGTATTAAAGTACAGGGCGAACTAGAGCAGTATACAGAAGCTTTGTGGTGTATGGATCATTAAATTCATTCGACCAACGTTTAATGAATCCAAGTACACCTTTCGCCCTATTTACAATAGAGGAGATGTGAGGATTAAAACTCAATTTTGGGTCAAAATGAACTCCAAGATCAACGACTGTAGATATTCGTTCCAAGGGTTCATTGCCAATCGTATAGGTAGCCAGCGAAGGTTTGCAACGATGGAAAGTCATAAACATGCACTTGGAGCAATTAAGGTGTAATTGATTAATCAAGCACCAGGACTGCAAGGAGTTTAGATCATCTTGCAGTCTGATCGAATGCGTCGGGTCGTTGAAAGATAAAATAAGTTTCACATCATCGACGTACATAAGTATCCGAGAGTAAGACAATATTGTGGGGAGATCATTAATAAAAAGAGTAAAAAACAAAGGGCCGAGGTGGCTGCCTTGTGGCACACCAGAAGTGACAAAGACAGGCTTTGAAGTATTAGAGCGAAGCAGAACTTTTTGAGTTCTATCTTTTAAATAGGACGAAATCCAAAGCAGAAAAGAGGAAGGAAATCCTAAACGATCAAGCTTAAAGAGGAGAATATCGTGGTTCACAGAATCAAATGCTTTACTGAAGTCGGTGTAGATGACATCAGTTTGATTTTTTAAAAGGAATCCATCGTTAACCATTGAGGTAAATTCAAGCAAATTGGTCGTAGTTGACCGACGCTTTGTAAATCCATGCTGGAAAGGTGATAAAATCGATTTACAATAGTGCTGTAAGGATGAGGCTAGAATCTGTTCAAATAATTTTGGAATAGCGGAAAGCTTGGCTATACCCCTATAATTGGATATATCAGATTTTCCTCCCTTTTTGTGAAGAGGAATGATATAAGATTCTTTCCAAAGATTCGGAAACACAGTAGATTCTAGAGATAGATTAAAAAGCTTAAGCAAAGGACTGCATAAGGAAAAACAACACTCTTTAAGCACGCAACTGGGAATGTTGTCAGGCCCAGGGGAGTATGAGGATTTAAGTGATTTCAAATATGAAAGCAAGGAGCTTTCTGAAATTGAGGGAGCACATATCGAGTTGGAAGAAGGAATGTTATAAGGATAAGAAGTATTGGTAAAACGGGCAGAGGAATAAGTTGATTGGAAGAAGTCCGCGAATAGGTCAACGGCAGTGGAGTCATCGTTAGCCTTTTGGTCACCAAGAAAAAAAGAAGAAGGTAAAGAAGAGGATCTACATTTAGAGTTGACAAAGCTATAGAATTGTTTTGGGTCCTCTGGAAATTGAATTTTGCATCGGGCAAGATATTTCTTATAGCACTCAGAATTAAAAAGTGTAAAGTTCGATTTTGCTATTGAGTATTGAGAAAAGTCAACAACAGAACCAGTACGTTTATACTTTTTGAAGCATCTAGACTTAATATTTTTCAAATTAGAAAACCTAGGACAGTACCAAGGAGGATTAATGGACGCTGGAGAGGGAGCGCTATTAGGAATACAAATATCTAAGAAAGAATTAATGGAATCATAGAAAAAGGTAAAATCAAAGTTTAAATCAACCGCATTGTACAAAGGAGTCCAGTCTGTTGACAAAGGAGTCCAGTCTGTTGTCTGTCTGTTGTTAGAAAAGCCAATGAAATGATAAACGTTATGGGTTGAAAATCCTACATTTTCGTGTAGTCATTTTTTTTCTCTGTGTATAAAGCACATGAACATTTTACTTTTATTTTGTATGTAAGTTTTCGCATAGAATTTTCTATTAGTGCATGTAAATATTAAAGTTTATTTGTCCCAGGGATTTTGTTATGATATAAAGTACTAAAGCCACAGAATATCTTAAAGTCTGCTATCAAAAACATTCAAACATCAGTAATCGTTAATGGAATGGAATTGGATTGGTTACTTTTGCGGAAATTATACCCTTTCACTTCTGGCCTCATATCTTAAATGTTTTAAAACTCTTTTAAAGTTGCTTGTCTTTTCATTCCAGCTATCGTTGGCCACATCTTGTACTAATTTTAATTATATAGCTCGACACAATGACAGATTTGTGTGAAATACGTCCTCTTTCTCACCTTTTATTCTGTATTTCTTTCCTGTGATTTTTTTTTTCAGTCAACAGAGATTAAGCTAGTAAAAATCTGTACAAGTGGCAGGGCCAACTAACATGTACAAGATTTTATATACTCCCTCAGCACACGCACGCACACACACACACACACACACACACTCACACATAACTGGCAGCTGCACGTAATGAAAATATCAAAAATCTACAACGAAATGTGCCAACAGCTGAGTTGTACAGAGGTTTTTCAAAGGGGGGGTGTGGGCAGGGGAGGTGTTCTTTTGAGGGCGTGACTGGAGACACAATACGGTTTTGCTTCATTTGAATGCGACACATTTGTGTGAAGGCAGGAAAGCAGCAGCCTGATGTTGGAATACAGTATCCGAGGGTATGCTCTGGAATGGAATAGTTGCCCAAAGAAGACTGATTTTCTGTACAGCTGTTTCAAGAACCTTCCATTTCTATTTACAATAGACTTTCAGGATTGCTTTAGCTTTGCCTACAGTCGCTTTGTGTAAACCCATTTCCGAAACCCGATAGATTATTCAATAGTAGCTAAATTTCTAGGGTGTTCAACTGGTCGTTGCTTATATGCTGTTACTGGTTAGGTTCATTTAGGCCAGAGAAATCAAAAGTCAAAAGTTAGACTTGGAAGCCTTCCCTCTCCTACCCCACTCTAAGCATTATACAATGAAATAAACGTTGCAAAACGACTAGTTATTACATGCATGGCAAGTGCAAGTGTGTGTGTGTGTGTGTGTGTGTTTGCTAGGTGTAGTCCAGCATACTTGTACACCCATAGATGAGATGATGGCGTTGACATTGCAGTGTTGCCACAAAAGTCCAGAGAAAAGGCATATCGTCTTAATAACCAAAAAAGAACAAAAAAAAAAAACAAAAAATGCAATCAGCCACTGTGAACAGACATTGTCAGTAGGTTGCTCAGACCAACAAAAACAACTACAACAAAATCTGGTGACATTCACGCATGCATGCACTTGTCTACATGGTGTAGAAGAGAGAGTGTGGGAGTCTGTTGTTACTGTAGCCTAGGAAAATGCAATTAGACTAACGATGCAACACAATTTTGTCTTTAACTACACAAAGATGATGCGGGCAGAGGGAGGATTGAGAATTTCTAGCAGCTTGACTCTTTCACTTACTCCTACTCATCAGGCAGCCCTCGCTCACGCAACCATTCATATGCATGTAGTTAGCTCGATGCGTGTGCTTGTGCGTGTCCGGAAATGCTGAACTATATCAAACTTAAGCCTCACTCTCCACTAATTGCCGTGTAAGTTTAATTGTTATTAATATCAAAGTCATTTATAAATAAAATTTAAATATTATTAATAAAAAAAAACAAAAACAAGCATATGTGCATGTGTTTGTGTCATAATTAATAATAATAACAACTCACTATTTTGTGGCTGGTTTTGTGAATTTTTTTGCTGGCCCCCCAAAAAAGTAGGCTATGAAATTTTTACAAATTGTTTCCGTTGAAATTGAGAAGAAATTGGGAAAATACTCGCATTAATCAATTTGAACTTGGATTTATTATGTAATACGAAACCAAAACTGTGCCGAAGTTCTTTTACTCTTGAAAATACTTGAAGTTTCAGAGTTTAAGTACGATAACTTTAAAATCAAACATTTTGCCTGCACAGAAAAAAATAAGATCAGGTATTTCAGTATAATATCAGTAATATCAACATTTTCATATCAAAGTGAAACTATTTAATATCAATGTAAACCTGTAGTACTACATTGATACTAAAAATATTATATTGAAATGTGAAATGATCAAAATGATATGAAAAATGCCCTACTGATAAGATTTCAGATCAAAGTAGTCATCGAAATTCTGAAAGTCGAAAGAGACATACAGAGATTCTCAAATCAAAGAGAGACAGCAATAGTCTATTTCGAAAAAATCAAAAACAATGCTCATTGCTCTGCTGCCGCAAGAGCGAAAACGATGCCGGTCGTTTTTTCTTCGTGAACGATTCGAAATTGGCGTCGGGTCTGCAGCGAACTTTTAGCTTCTTCTTGCGAATTTCGTCATTCGATCTGTGCTGGCGCGTGTAAAAGGTAAGTAAAAAAAGTGCGGTGCCTAAAACAAAAATGTAACCGGTAAAAGTGAATAAAAAGTGAATTGCATGTGTGTGTTTTGTTGTACTGTTGTTGTACTTGCAAATTTATAAATTGTAAAAAGGCAATTGCCTTCATTCAGTCGTTAATAGTGTGTACGATTATAATACATACACTCATACATACATATTGTGCGTATTTTTTCACTTTGAGCTCTCTACGCAGTTGTGAAGTAATGTCTAATTTTCATATAACAAATTTCACGTCTGCCTACTCTTCCAAATTATGTGTAAACTTTTACATTACTTCACAACTACGATGAGGATTTACCGTTTTAGTGTGTTGTAGATATGTACATATGTATGTATACATATTTTGTATCCGCGATGCGTTTGTTTTGTTCTGCCCTTGAACGTCAAACAGCACACAAGCATACATATATGCATATGCAAACATGCGTACATAGAAATCTACATGCAAAATATGCATGTATGTATGCATATGTGTGCTGTTGGATGTTCAAGGGCAGAACAAAAAAGCGCATGTACAGCCTTTGCTTTTGGTAGATTTCGCACACATGCACAAAAAAACTTATGCGAGTTTAAATATACTAATTTTTTATCATTTTCAGATTAAAATGGAAGACATCCAACTCTATGAGCTGATACAAAAACTAAACATTGGAAAGTTGGTGTACGAAAAGTTAATTGGTAAGTTTTGTTTTCATATAATTATTCTTCTCAAAATATTAATTTTACAATTTTTCTAGAGTGTGGATTTAACTTCGACCGCCTTAATTACAATTCTTCCAGCGACAAAGAGCAGATTTTTCCAGAAAGATAATTGTCATAATAATTGTAATATGAATTATAAAAATATAGCTTTGATATTAAAAAAATATTGCATTGGTATTACACTAATACCCTTTTGATATTTTAAAAATATTTCTTTGATACTAAAACCATGTCCTACAGGTGTTTTGAAAATATAGCTTTGATACTATAATAATATATTATATCATTAATATTAACCATTATCAAATTGTTGATCTGAAAAAATATCACTTTGATGTGTTCGAAATGTCAAAGTGATATATTCGAACATATCATCTGGGTATTTTTCAGATGAAGGCCGATTTGATACTACAAAATACCAGAATGATACTAAATATCGTGATCTTCTTTTTCTGTGCACCAATATCCATTTTCCGACCAAACGTCTTCCGATGTCGACAAAGCGTTGCAAATCTGTATGATAAAATTTAAAACAAAACATAGAGGAAAGCTAACTTCGGCTCCACCCAAGTTTATACACCCTTACAGCTTGAATAATTTATATAATTTAATTCTTTGCTGAGTTATTTTCCAAACTCAGCAATTGAAGGCTAAAATTTTGTGGAAACCGATAATATTCAAAGCTGAAAAGTACAGGGTGGTCCATCTAGTGTTTGGAATTTGAACTATTCATAATTTGACTTTAAAAACAGTCGTAAAGCGACTAATATTTAGTAAAAACTTTGACATTTACGAAATTGGTCGCTATTTACTTGAAGAAAGTTGGCATATATTAAAAACGTATGTCCATCCAGCTCAGTGTGCTTAGGCAAGGGTCATCTTCCATGAACTGAAAACTTATATCGAATCTTTCAAACATCCATTATCAGTGATGTAAGTGAGTGAAGTTATTAAAATTATATTGGCTTAGATTTGTCATTCTTGTTGGCGGCATAACTAGTTTAAATCAGAGCTGCAAACCCAAACAATTTTTCGGAACCTCCGGCTTGTAGGTTCGATCTTAAATTTACCAACGCACAGTGGTCGCTCCCATAGGCCAAAAATAAAAAAAACAAAGTCAAAATGTTGACTTTAAATGTACCAATTCTTATTTATAATTGGTCTAGCTATTTGAATTTATTCATCTTTTTGTTTTGCTCTATCTGTCCTCTTCAAGAATAGCATCGAAAGAGAGAGCATGATATTCATTGGGTATAGCAGCGTAAGCAACGTGCAAGCGAAGCTCTCCGTAAAAAATTTGTTAAACTCATTTTAAACAAGTGTTTGTGCAATGGAAGTGATTAATATGTTAAATAAAGGTATTTACTTTCTTTTTACAACAAAAAGTATATGTAGTATATGTTGTGTTTTGTGTAAATCAATTTAGTATTTAGTACATAATTGTGAACGTTCTTAGTTTGTCTTTTCTGTGTTTGGTTAGAGTTTTAGTTGTGAAGGGATTATTGGGGATGAACAAATCTTTTTGTATAATATTCTTAAGCATTTTAATTATTTTATTATATTCTTTTCTTATTATTATTTTATTCTTATTATTTCCTTAGGAGCCACTTATGAATGCCAATTTTCACGTTTGCATGCTTTTGAGATTTGGTGTGGAGAAGCAGGTTCGAATAAAGAAAAGTCGGCTAATCTAAAGGATTCCATTATTAAACATGCTCGTCATTTGGGATATCAGCTTGATCAGGAAGAGCTAGAAAAATGTCTAAATTACGTTTGCAAGGAGCTTGCAAAGTTTTGGCAAAAGTGCAAGCGTACCCGATTAGCCGTTTTAAGAAATTATTCTAATTGGCTGGCAATAAACGACACCATAGCTGCGAAACAATGCGATGCGCAACAAGAACCTTTAACATTGGCTCGTGGTCGTCCAAAAAAAAATTTTGCAGAGTGCTCCAAAAGGACGAAACGTCGAAGAATAGCCGAGGTTGCGATTCGAGATGAGTCTGCTGCATCTCTATTACGGGTGTCTAATTTCCAAGGGAATAAATCCATTTCCGAAAAAAAAATTGAAGAAGTATTAGCTCTTTTCATGGAATGTCAATTAACCAAACTCCAATATTTAATGATACGTACATTTATTAACTCAAAAATATCGCATAAATTGTTGCCCAGCTATGATCAAGTTCTGTGTGCTAAACTAAAAAGCTATCCGGATAATATTATTGTCAGCGAATCTCATGCAGAAGTTGAACTTCAAAATTTATTGAATCACACTGCGACACGTATATTGCAACTTCAAAATGAGGTTATCAACGATATCAATGATGATCATCTGATTTTGTTCAGAAAATGGGGATTTGATGGTAGCACGGGTCATGCTGAATATAAACAGACGATGATGGATAGCGACCTAGCAGACAGCACTATGTTTGTTACATCATATGTGCCCCTCAGACTTGTTTCAAAGTCGGACCATTCCAAAATTGTTTGGAAGAATCCACGGCCATCATCTACCCGATATTGCAGACCAATCCGGTTCCAATTTAAAAAGGAGACGACTCAGCTTTGCCTTGACGAAGAGGCGTATTTCGAAAACAAAATTGATCAGCTTAATTGTAGCATGGTAGCAATACAAAATCGAACAATTGAAATCGAACACTCTTTGCAACTGACCATGGTTGATGGTAAAGTTTGTAATGCATTAAGTGATACAACATCCACAAAATGCTATATATATTATATAATGCCAAGCCTACAGAAATGAATAATCTAGATATTTGTTTAAAAAAGAAGTTCGTGAGGAGCGATTTGAGTTTGGCCTTTCACCACTTCATGCGTATATTCGATTTTTTGAGTATTTTATTCAATTATCGTACAGATTAGACGAAAAAAAATGGCAAATTCGATCACAAGAGGCTAAAGATAAGACTTCATTACGAAAAACATTTATCCAAAATGAGTTCAGGGCCAAAATGGGTCTAATAGTAGATAAACCAAGAGCTGGAGGAAGTGGACCTTCGAATGATGGCAACACAGCCAGAAAATTCTTCAATAATCCTAATATATCTGCCGACATTACGGGAATTGAAAAAAACTTAACAGTCAGAGTCTCAACTTTGTTGCAAGCGTTATCTTCGGGCTACAAGATAAATCCAGTAAAATTTGGTGAGTCAACTAGAGTCAACTCTTTCGTTACTTGATGAAACCATTTAAATATTATATAATTTTTTATTATTGTTCGTTTTGTTTGTTATAACTTTTTTGGGAAGGTGGGCGTGGGGGGTGGAGTGAGTAATCACTCCCATACTTTTATATTACAGGTCCAAGTTTGTAAATAACTTACAATAAAAAGTTCAGCCTGTTATGATTACAAGAAATGAATTTATGACCACTGAAAAAATCGTTACTATGGAAGCTATAGGATATAGTGGTACGATCTGGCCAATTTTTGTAACATACATTTATAATATTTTTATAGATTTTTGGTAAAAGTTTCATAGCGATAGCACATCTAGAAGTATTTATGGCCGCGGCTCCAAACAAGCCCGACCACTGTGCAACGGTTAAGGTTCGGAAATTTTGAGGTTCGAGGTTTTTGGGCTTTGGTTTTGGTTTGAACCTTGGTTCGTTGCACTAAATATAATAACAATATAAACAAAATTATAATATAATAGGTATTCACATGACGCATAAATACATTGTAAGACTGAAAGATGTAGATTATAATTGACGTGAGATTGGCGCTCGTTTGCTGTATATGGACTTCCTTCATTGCTAGTGTATAAATGTGCGATTGATTATGTTAATCAGTCTTTCATTCACAATATTGAGCATCGATTGGTGTTTATTCGCCACACTTGGAACTTTTTCCTACACTGGTTTGATAAAAAATGTCGTTGTCTTCTTTTGAAGGTGCCACATTAAATTTGCTGCATGCCCGTAGGTCATATTTAGTTTGCATTCGTGACATTCTGATTTATCAGTGCTTTTATGGTATGAAAATTTCGTGCCTTCATTGCACCTTCTCAGTCAAAACTTTTCAAACGAAATGAAATGCGCGTTTTTATTGTTCTGACTTGTGTGTTTTCTGTCTCTTTCTGTTTCGATTCTTCTTTGCGCCCAATTTTTGGCGCGTGGCTAGTGTTGCTAATTTAGCTATTTTCCCCATTAAATATCGACTGTTACAAATGCTAAAACTTAAAAGAGAGTAATTTAAAATTGCTAATCAATGTCAATTAATTAGCTAAAATTGCAGGCTCTGGCAAAACTGAATAGTTTTCGGCTTTCGAGCTCACAAAATAGCTATATCTGGTGGGAAAAATAGCTAAATTGGCAACGCTGCGTGTGGCACACGCTTCTGTTTGTATTCGGCCGACATGTTTCTGCAGTAGCATGCACCGGGTTGGTTAGATTGGCGCATATGTATATGTATAAGATGAAATATAAAGCGTTCAACACATTGTGCAGTGTACATAGTTGTTTACATTAAATTTATAGTATATTAGAAATTTATATCTTTGACTGGAAGTATTGTGGTCTATGTGTATGAAATATAAATTACGCATACGTATGAATGTATACATATATACAAAGGTAGGCAAAGAAGTACTACATACAATATCACGCTCTGAATCTTCACGTATTTAAATTCTTTTACATATGTACTATTTTCCTCCTCGTGGTTTGGTTCACAGTAAAAAATAAGCCAGAATTTCGGGGTTTTAACCGGTTCGGTTCACGGCCTACACGGCTTTAGCGCAGCCAATCCACTCTTTTACATACAACTTGATAATGAAAATCATCAATTACATCCCGAATTGCATTAATATCCTTTTTCGCCGCTTTAAAATAGTTTATGAACTGGAATATTTTCAGCACGTACAGCTCTTTAGACATCCATCGCGCTTGGTGCATTGCTCTTGGGGAGACATTTTCCCAAACACCACACTATTAATTCTTTGTAGTCGGCACGTAAGAGTTACTCCCTAAGTTGTTGCCTGCAATGTTTAATTGTTTCATCTTTAATGTCCTCTTCGTCGAGGATTCTGGGCGGAACTTTTCATCGATCAAAGATGTTTTGTTTACTAGTCTTTTTTACAAATGAATGCTGCAGTTTTTGTCCCAAAGAAATGACATCAAAATATGTATGAGTGTGTTTAATATAATCAAACACACTATTAGCGACTGAATAAAGACAATAGCCTTTTTACAATTTATAAATTTGCAAGTACATAATATAAATTTGTAGTACTCTGTGTACCTTTGGTACAGAGTATAAAAACAGTGAGCAGCTCATTATTTTGACGTCAAAATCGACAATGCAGGGGAAACATGAACTCAAAAGGAAACGCACCGAGAGATTCAATCGCAAGGAAACTCCTACTCGGTGCAGTTCAAAAATGAACCCAATGCGGACCAGCTAAAAGTAGAGTCGGATAGCGATGCAACTGCTATGGGCAGCATTGCCAGCTTCAGCGGTGTGGCCGTGGCTGTAAAACGTGAACGCCAGGAGGAGGATTTTGAGTTTAAGGCAAATAAAACAATAATTTTGTATGAAAACTAAAAATATATTTTCCAATCTTTAGCGTTGCGTTTCACTTGAGAGCCAAAATGATGGCACAGGCCAAATCCATGATTTGCAGATACTCCGAGCCGCCGTCCTGGAGACGCTAGCAGCATTCCTACAAAGAAATGCATATTCAACCAACTTTAAATCAAGATTCAAAAGTGCTACTATCCACCCCCATGTTGTCGCATATCTAGGCAAAGAACTATGTACTCCACAAACTGCATCAGCTGACTCACACTGTAGGCCGATGAGCCAATCTCTTGTACAAACTTCTCCAAACGATTACAGTTGCCCGAACGGCAGACTTCCCAATAATCCCTCAAGTGGAATTCCGGTATTATGCCCGACATCTCAAACAGTTCAGCCTTGTTGACGGCATGCTCGACCCCCTTAAGGCGATAGCAAGACGCATATCATCTCTCAATATCTGTAAAATTGACTTGTAGGCCTGCTCCTCGATCTGCATCTGCTCCAAGTGTGTCTCAAACGGGCAATAATTTGATCCTCGCCCAACGCCTTGAACCGGAATTTAATGCCGCTACCGCCATCAACATATGTACATATCTGTGTTCCTGTTGCGCAGCTTAATTAAACTATTATTTTTGTAAACAAAACAAAACATCTGACCACCAGTTTCTGTATTTGGTCTCTTTGGCTTATATATGGACTCACTAATAATTTATGAGGATGCTAAATTTATTAAGTGCTATTAAGCGTGCTAAATTTTTCGCGCTTCTCAGAACAGGCCTTAAGCCGTGGCCACCAGAATTAAATCAAATTTACATACTTCTGAGGCCTCTTGTTATGGGGTTTTCCACAACGAAAATTCCGAAAAAAATGTGGAAAATATTTTTTATTGTCAAACTTTCAGAATACGTCGGGAGATTTTAAAATTTCCAGAATTTTTTAAATCTGGACCAGTCTACTGTGGAATCAAGGCAAGAGCGGATGATCTGTCCTGTGATTTGACACTGGATGGCTATATGACCCAGTGTATAAATGGAAATCGGGATCAGGCCATTGTGGATATCAAGTCGGGAGTGGTTAGAATCTTAATAGCCACGAATGTGGCTTCATTGTTGCAAGGCCATGAAGGAAAGACGCGAGTTACATAATATATCCTACAAATCGAGTTAACACTGTACTGGACTGCACCGTAGTTTGGGTCTGGCTGATAAGCGACACGTAAAGAGAAAATGTGAAGTCAGTGAGAAAAGATCAGTCAATGCAGAAGGAATGAATCTGTCCATAAACAACAAACCGAATAAGCTAGAATTACTAAAACGTTTGCATATCCGAATACGACAAAAGTTTTGTAATTGCTTGGTTAAATTAATATCATTAAGTGTTGGGTTAAATAAAGAATTAAAACAAATACACAATTTTATTAATCTAAACACACAAGAACATAATTGGCGCGACCGAGACGGATTCTATGGAGGCGGGCGTTTGGTTTGCTATTAACTTTGTATTTGTGCCTTGAAGCACCCCGCAAGGGGGTGTAACTTTTGGAGAAACTTGAACCATAAATGACACTGCAACCAGAGAGAAATTCAGAGAAATTCAGGCGAAAGTCTGAATCAGAACTGTGGGAACCAAACCAAAAACAAAAAAAAGTGCCATATATTACGCATACGCCAGCTGCGGCTTTTAACTTCCGACAACACGGCGGCGGTTTGAATTTTATAACGTTAAACCAATTAACAGGTTTTACATTCATCCCACACTCGCACACTCGCGCGCACACACACACACACACTGAGAAGGTGTTAATCGACGTCATTCTGATGTAAAGCGCGATGAGACGCGCATATATATTTTATGGGCTGTGTAATTAACAGACAACAACAACAACAACAAGAGGAGCAATATTATAGCCTGGGACAGGTTAATGAGCCATCATTGATTATGCATATGAGTTTTGCGGTGAATGTGATGGATACAAGGATGGGGGTCTGGTGGCTTCACACATCAAATTAAATGTTACATATGCTAATGAAATCAACCAAAATTATGAACAATTATGAATAGCTTAATGGGATTTGGCCTTGGTTTATGTAAATAAGCGGGCTGATGCCATTAAAGATGCTTTTTAAAGTTTGTTTTTTTTTGTGTGGGCTCCATGGAACAGCACAGAAGGAAGTGGCAGCCAGGTGTAAATTACCAACAAAAACTTGGCATTTCCTGCTGTTGAGCAGGGGGTAGAAGGAGGATGGCCATACCACCTGTCTCTGTCGTCATACCTGGCTAACTACCTCTCACTCTCTCCCACCATCTCTCTCTCTCTTGGAAAGGAAACGTAATGCCAACAATTACGCAGCTGAATATTTTATGAGCCAAGCAGATTAATATGAATATTTTATTATCATTTTAGATTCCTTATTTCTTTTTTTGGTGTTTTACTTGTTGGCCTGCCCAAAAAAGCACACAAAAAAAAGGGAAGAAGCCCAGCTAAGACCAAGCCAAAGTCAAGTCAAAAAGTAAGCCCAGAAATATGCTTTATATGGCATTTCGTCGAGAGTTTACACTAATTTTGTGGAGAGGGAAATGCCAAAAAGATAGAGAGAGATATAGAGAGTTGTTGGATTTGCAGGATAAGTTGGACATGGTATTGCACTTCTTTTTTTTCTTCCTTGCTTATGGCCTGATATTATATTAATTAACAGAGCGTTAACATAAATGTAAATATTAACAAATATTAAGTGGGCATTCGCCATGTGCAATATTTTTTTTCGATTTTTTTTTTTTTTGCATTTTTTTATAGTTTGAATATTTGAGAATATCGCCCTAAAAGGATTTTTTGAAATTCGAAATAGTTTAGAAGATATAGCCTTTTTTGTCGCTAAAACGAGTCATTTTTGAGTTTACTTAAAACTTCAAACGAAACCACGTTTTTCGAACTAGCGGCCATGATATCTCCAGTTACACTTGGAGTGGAGTGGAACTAAGTGAAGTCGACGCAGAATTGTCACCATTCGGTCTGACTCTCAATCATAATTTAATAAAATTTTAAAAATTTTTTTTTTTTACACTAAACTACAAAAAGAGGACCCAAAATGGTATTTTCATTTTTCAATGGCCGCCATTTTGTCAAAAAAAATCAAAAAATTTGTATCGAGGGTCAGACCAGAATGACATCTATACTGATTAAAACCCCGTTTTTACTTTTCATTTTAGACAACCTGGAGACGAGAAATCGTGCCCGCCAGCACTATAACGTTTTTTTTTGGACTCCCCACTTTGACGGCCGAGAGCTTTTTGAACAGCCCTCGTACACCTTCGGTCCAAAAAACAGCTTTGACATGGAGAATTCCCCCTTATTATATAATATAAATTTATCCTATTACTTTTTCTAGCTAAGTCTACGTTTTTCAAGTTTAATATTAAATTTTAAAATTCGAGGAAAGCTAGCTTTGGCTCAACTGAAGTTTGTATAATTTATATAAATTAAGGTTTTAACTGATTTTCGTCGAACATTCTTAGCTGAGTTGTTTCCAGAACTCGGCAATAGCTAGCGCCACAACTTTGACAATTTGCTTGCCAATTTGTTATATGGCAGCTATACGATATATTCTTCAGAATTTTACCAAACTTCCCAAAATTGTCTGGAAACTGATAATATTCATAACTAGATAGTATAAAGACGCTACCATTGAAAACAAAAAAGTTTTCTCACTAGAACTACTTTTTCAACCGATCGTTCCTATGGCAGCTATATGCTATGGTCATCCGATTTGGATCAACGTTGGCAGAGTTATCTGGTAGCATATATTATTGATCAATAACAAGTTTGGGAGCGATAGCATTAAAAACAAAAAATTTTTTCATACTAAGACTTTTTTTCAGACATATCTTTTGTATGGCAGCTATACTATATAGTTGGCCGATTTTCATAAAACATGGTGGAATTGTGTAAAAGCATAGAAACCTTATAAATACGAGGATTGGGGGCGTTTGCTTTAAAAAAAAAAGTTTTTCACACTAAAACTACTTTTTCGACCGATAGTTCCTATGCCAGCTATTTATGTATTATAGTTATCCAAACCGGCCGGTTCTGATAAATGTGCAGCGACTTTGTACCAAAAGACTTCGTGAAAAGTTTGGTTAAGATAGCTTTAAACCTGACGGAGGAGATCGCATTGAAACAAACATATCAACTCAGCTCGTCATGCTGATCAAGAATATATCGAGCCCTAATAGCGAAAAAAGCTTAAGCGCCATTTTTTCGAAATCTGTTGTTTAATGCAAATATGTTCTGCAATGTTTTTCACATCTATATTCACAAAGATATCGCACTTTCAAAAATATCGTAAGCACGGTTGCCACTTGAAAAAATTATATTACACCAAAAAATTTCAAAAAGGAGCCATTTTCATTAAAAAAGAGCTAAAAAAATGTTCTTCCCCTTTTTATACCCTTGCAAAGGGTATTATAATTTTGCCCAGAAGTTTGCAACGCATAGAAATATTCATTTCCGACCCCATAAACTATATATATTCTTGATCAGGGCGACGAGCTGAGTCGATTGAGCTTTGTCCGTCCGTCTGTCTGTCTGTCTGTCTGTCCGTCTGTCTGTCCGTCTGTCTGTCCGTCTGTCTGTCCGTCTGTCTGTCCGTCTGTTTCTACGCAAACTAGTCTCTCAGTTTTAAAGCTATTGAGCTGAAATTTTGCACAGAGTCTTCTTTTTACTGCACGCTACTAATATGTCGGAACCGACCGGATCGGATGACTATATCTTATAGCTGCCATAGGAACCATCGGTCAAAAAATGGGTCTTTGTGGGAAAAACTTTTTTGTTTTAAGTGTTAGCGGCCTTAAACTAGGCCATTATTAAAATTATCTGCTTTCAAACAGATTTGCTAATTTTGGTCAAGATCGGATGACTATATCTTATAGCTGTCATAGGAACCATCGGTCAAAAAATGGGTCTTTGTGAAAAAACTTTTTTGTTTTCAATGTTAGCGGCCTTAAACTCGGCCATTGTTAATATTATCTGCTTTCAAACAGATTTGCAAATTTTGATCAAGATCGGATGTCTATATCTTATAGCTGTCATAGGAACAATAGGTCGGAAAATGGGTCTTAGTAAGAAAAACTTTTTTGTTTTCAATGCTAGCGTCATAAAACTCAGCGATAATTATTATTATATGCTTTCAAACAGATTTGCAAATTTTTGTCAAAATCGGATGACTATATCTTATAGCTGCCATAGGACCGATCGGTCGGAAAATGGGTCTTAGTGAAAAAACTTTTTTGTTTTCAAATAATAAGTTCTTTAAGTCGGTGATTCTTAATATTAAACTAATTTGAAAAAGTTGATCGACATCGGGTAACTATATCTTATGGTTGCCATAGGGCCGATCGGTCGGAAAATGAGTCTTAGTGAGAAAAACTTTTCTGTTTTAAATTTTATCTTTTTTAAACTCCGCGATTGTTAATTTGATATGTTTTCAAAAAGATTCGTGAAATTTGGTCAAAATCAGATGTTTTCCTGTAGGAAAATGGGTTTTAGTTAAAAAATTGTTAGATTTTTATGTAAGCGTTCTTAAACTCTAACATTTCAAAAACAGCATTTGCAAGGGTATTAAAACTTCGGCACAGACGAAGTTAGCTTGGCCTTCTCGTTCATGTTATATTTTTATTTAATAAAATAAATATAAATATAATGTTGTAATTAATATCTGTTGATTTGTGTTGGCTATAAAAAATTATACTCAACCATAGACCTCGAGCTAGCCAGATGTAACTTTGACTAAAATCAAAAACAGGTCACTAAACCCCATACAAGCATTTCCACAAAAAGGTCAACCAAAAACCGAAAACATCTGTTCATTAAATGCAGCTAACTTATCCTATGTATATCAATACAAGTTCCTGATTCAACATTTGTATGTTATTTACGATTACGCAAAAGGATACATATACAAATTTATGAAAAGCATTAGAAGTACGGTGTTAGAGAAAGGCTTGTCACGTAACGTATGTCACGTTGCGTATCCTAATAAGTCAAATATGAAAAAAAGCAACATTTATTTTTGAGCGAATCAGCTATAAATATATAGCTACATCATTGCAGATCATATCAAAGTTAGTTGCATTAAAAAACTCGAACGCATTCCACAGAGTTTTGCTCTTTTATGAAAGCAGACAAAACGCACTTCCGTATTATGTCACGTTGCGTATGCCTTTTTGTCTGCCTGTATCTTGGGACCTAACTGTCTAGAACTCTCAGCATTTACATCAAATATAGTGCTACCAAAGTGCTATCCAAACACCAATATGCGGATATTTATTGTACAATTTTTCTTTGTTATTCTTCATATCAAAGAAGACGATTGTCACGTTCGTAGTTGTGGAAATGCCCATATACATATTAATAAAATAAAAAATATCTCATTCACTAAATCGATAAATTATACATTCATTTCATTTCTTGAGTATTATTAAACGTACAAATAAACCCAAAAAATATTTCATATATTTATCAGTTACTGTGGCAATAAAATGTTAAAATTGAGATTTTAATTCCAACGGCTTCCTTAGATTTAATTCTATATTGTCTCCAAATTTCAAAACAATCGGAGAAGTATTTACAAAGATAAAACGTAAGTCTTAAGAAGTCTGAATAAAATTGGTCTGTAAGTCAATATACTAAAATAACATCTGGATCTTATCAAAACGACTTGTTCGAGTATACGTAAAGAATAACGCTTCCAATCTGTAATAATTTTCCACTTTACGACCAAATACATTTTCACATACTCATTAAGGGACGATTTCTCATCTCCTATATAGCTGCTATTTGCCAGATTAACATTGAATTTACTCTGTAGCTTTTTAGACAGACATGTGTTTTAAATGGTATATCTTCGCTTAAAAAAATCGTAGAATTGTTTAAGATACTTTATTTGTAGGTTTAAGAGTTCTACTTTCCGATAATATCATAGGGAGTCCAAATAAAATATCGGACTTCAAACTAAACGCGCCTAAACAGCTAACGCGTCTTAAGCTTAAGTTACTAAAAATCTAGACGTGATGGACCATTTCCGAAAACAGATTCGTGTTTAGCAGATGTAAATAATCTAGAATCAATACCAACCCATCAATTCTCTGAATAGAGTCATATTTTGGTGTCTTGTATATGTTGATGTGTTGTTGGGCCGTTTTCGTTGTGCATTTGTTTCTTTGTTTGGGATTTAATTTCGGCCGTCTTTCTTCACTCCAGTCAAAACACTTTTTGGCTGAGTTGTTCTCCTACGCGTTTCGGCAAATATATTGCCTTCTTCAGGAAGTCTATTTTAGTGTCCGTCATAGTTTTGTTGTATTGCACGATTGTTTGTTGATGTCAGTTGTTTTATTCGTCATGATTTTGTTTGAATTGTTGTGCTTAAATGTTCCTATTGTGATCGCCGCTGCGTATATAAAGTATATAAAGTGTCTTGTGTTGATTTTAAAGTAGATTCTACTCTTGATCTGATGGAAATGCCGTATTAAAATCTTTAATAATTTCAAGAATACAATTTAAATAACTTTTGATTTCTGGTTTATTCATTAAATTGTCATTTTCTTTGGGCTTAAATTGTAGACTTCTAGAGTCTGAGCAAAGGAAAATATTTAGGGAACATCCCACTGCTCAAGCAAGCTTGAGCAACCATCTTGTCATGGCTATTCCCAAAATTATGTGTGGTTTTACTTCGCAGAATTTTTGAAACTCTTTTGATTTCTGCGTCTTTTTGGGCTCCATGCAAGAGAGCCAATTCCAATAAAAAAGTGCCAGTGCACCAACAGGAAAAAAAATCATAATTTTTGGTGCAAAAACACCAAGAGTGGCAACCGTGATCGTAAACGCCACTTATGGTTTTAAGATAATTAAAACTTAGAGTCGCCATATAATTAGGAATAATAGCAAATGGATAAAGAGATAATTTGAAGAAAAGTATTACTAAAACGTACAAGAAGCAGCATAATAAATCAAAGAGGCTGTTGCAATTTTAAGAAATTATATTGAGGCATTACCAGCAGTTCCATCACACTATTGCCGCAACAAGAGCAATAAATTGTATTTGCCAAAGGAGTTTTGTAATGTTTCAATATTGTATAAGTGTTATCTTCAATACTCGCAAGAAAAGGAATTCTCAAACTCTTTATTCTCATTAAAAGTATTTCGGAAAATTTTTTAAAATGATTTTCACATTTGTTTTCGTATGCCAAAAAAGTAAATGTGATCAAGGAAAAAATTTGAGTTAGAGTTAAAGACATTTAAGAAACACAGACAAAATTAATAATATTTTTTTTAAATGAGCAGAAAATGGGAAAGGAAAATAGTTTGTTTCTATGTGCAAGCTTCGATCTTCAAAAAGTATTAAATACTCCCCACAGTAAAAACATTACATTATTTTGTGCGATAAAATACGCATATTACAGCTTGAGTATTTACGAAAATGGGACCAGAAATGAATACTGTTTTCTGTGGGACGAAAAAGATGGAAAACGTTGATGTAATGAGATTTGCACTGCCATCTATAAATACCTTCTTATTATAAATAAAGGTAAAACTGTAACGGATTTAAGTTTATATTGTGATAGTTGTGCAGGACAAAATCGTAACAGAGCCATTTTGTTCATGATTGCGTATATTATGTCATCGTCCACGTTTATTAAAGGGTCATACCATGATGCCTGTCGATTCTATTCATAGTACGATAGAATCATTTACTCAAACTCGAACAGTATGGGCACCGAGCGAGTGGCCTACAATTATTCAAAGTTCGAGAACCAACCCTTTCAGCTATGAATGCATACCACTAAATTATTCCGATTTTTTTTATTGGAAATTGTTTTCTGATTTAACTTTACCAAAAAAGAATAAATTGAATTTGAGACTGCTCAGCTCTACCAATTTCGATAAAGATGGCTATTTCGAAGCGAGCCAAGAAAAAACTATAAACATTAATTTAGGCCAGTCCATTATACCGTAAACTTTATATTTTTCAGAACTAAAAATCACTTCCAAGAAATTAAATGATTTGAAAGCTCTTTGCGATAAGAACAGTACTCCCAAACAATTTCATATAGAATACCTCAGGCTTCGATCTTGCGCCAAATCAGATAAAATAGATTAACATACAATTTTTAAATATAATTTACATGTTTTCTTATTGTTAAATACTTTAATATAAGAAATAAATAATAATATAATATAATATGTATGTATATGGGGTTGACAGATCCGCAAGTGGGGCTAGACAAATGGAGAAGCTATTTCGCCAACCTGCTGGGAGGCGACAACGAACACAATACCGCCTCTGGAGAAGTAGCGACGCCACCAATCGACAACATAGAGATAGAGCCACCGGACCATCACGAAGTCTGTGTAACCATAAAAAGGCTTAAGAACAACAAATCAGCAGGAGCAGATGACCTGCCAGCTGAACTGTTTAAGGCTGGAGGTGAGGAGTTGGTAAGGTGCATGCACCAACTCCTCAGCAGAATATGGTCCGACGAGAGCATGCCCGTAGATTGGAGTCTAAGTGTAATTTGCCCACTTTTTAAAAAAGGAGACCCTGCAGTTTGCGCCAACTACCGTGGGATCAGTCTCCTTCCCATCGCATATAAGATTATGTCGTGCATTATTTGTGAACGTCTAAAGCCGCTTATTAGCACACTGATCGGACCTTATCAGTGTGGCTTCAGACCTGGTAAATCCACCACAGACCAGATATTCACATTACGACAAACCCTGGAGAAGACCTATGAGAGAAATATCAAAACCAACCATCTTTTTGTTGATTATAAATCAGCCTTTGACACACCGATAAGGTCAAGGTTCTTTGAAGCCCTGTCTACCTTTGGTATACCAGCAAAGTACGTTCGACTTTGCATGATGACGTTGAGAAGCACTCGAAGCTCCGTCAAAATAGGAAAGAACCTCTCCGAACCATTTGATACCAAGAGAGGTTTTAGGCAGGGTGACACCCTATCGTGTGACTTCTTTAATCTACTGATGGAGTATATACTGCGCCAGTGCCCAAATGCCAACAGATCGGGCTCGTTTCATTATAAAGATCTAATGCTACTCGCATACGCCGATGATATTGACATTATCGGCAAAAACGAACGGGCGGTAAGCAGGGCGTTTTCAGAGATTGAGAAGCAGTCTAAACTGATGAGCTTAGCGGTAAACGAGGACAAGACGAAGTACCTAGTATCCACGGACAAGAAGTCTACGCGTCTTTGACAATTTGTTACTATGGGGGAGTACAACTTTGAGGTTGTAGAGGATTTTGTCTACCTCGGGACGATGATTACCGGCGACAACATCAGCCTGGAGATCCGAAGAAGAATTACTCTTGGAAACCGATGCTACTACGGGCTCAGTAGGGAGTTCAAGAGCAGAGCCTTTTCTCGAAGAACCAAAATTGCGCTATACAAGTCGCTTATCATCCCAGTCCTGCAATACGGCGCAGAAGCATGGACAATGACAGCAGCGGATGAGGAGGCGATTGGCGTTTTCGAGCGAAAAATCCTTCGGAGGATCTATGGACCTTTAAAAGTTGGCGATGGATACCGCATTCGAATGAATCACGAACTGTATGAGCTCTATAAGGACATCAGTCTAGTCAAGCGCATAAAGCAACAGCGGCTGCGCTGGTTAGGACATGTAATCCATATGGATGAAGAAGCTCCAGTAAAAAAGACGTACAAAGCGAAGGCGGCTGACTTTGGAGGACAAGGCAGGAGGGTTCGCCCACCACTAAGATGGGATGATCAAGTGCGGAAAAACATTTCAAACCTTGGTGTGAACAACTGGTGCCAGCTCGCACAATGCAGAAGCGTGTGGAGGGCATTCATTGCAGAGGCCAACACCGTCAAGCGGTTGTGATACAACATCGGGCCAATAAAGAAGAAGAAGAATATGGGGTTTAGTGACCTGTTTTTGATTTTAGTCAAAATTACATCTGGCTAGCTCGAGGTTTATGGTTGAGTTTAAATCTTTATAACCAACACAAATCAACAGATATTAATTACAACATTTTGGAATAGCCATTGTGGTGTCAAGAATGACCAAATTCTCTCATCAGCGGCATTGTTTTGTTGTTCACACTTCAAACAACCATCCAGTTAGTATTTAAGCCTCTTTCAATCTTCGAATAAAGACATAGGAATAATATAATAAATAAATGAAACAAATATATTTTTCAATAATTAAACAATATGACTTCAATAAACGTATTCCACATTTAAATTTAAGCCTTCGCCAAGACTGACAGTGAAAATAACGTAAGCGCCATAAAAAAGCATCTATAATTTATATGAGATCTAATATAGACTACACTTTTTACTTTTACTTTTTTACTTTTTGGCGCTTAAGTTATATTCGCGATTAGGGCTCGATATATACTTTAAGTGGTCGGAGATGATTCCTTCCATGCGCTACAAACATCTAGACAATTTTAATATACCCTCTACAAGGGTATAAAAAATGTAAGAAATCCGGTTCTCAGTTAGATTTCTCTAGATATACAGAATGCTACAATAATTATCTGCTTAGCTGTAAGATAAGCCTTCAGCTTATCTCACTAATCATTTATAGGTCTCGCTAGTTCGACCAATACTTGAATATGGGTAAACACACGACCCACCGCATTACCAGAAATATCTGGACCAACTTGAATCGGTTAAAAAACAGTTTTGAATTTTTGGCCTCAACTAGGATCCCACCAAACTTCTTCCACCTTACGAGCATCGACTGCTCTTAATCAAACTTCCATCTCTTAAGAGGTGTCGGACATGCCCTTGTGTGCTTTTCAATCATAAACTCTTATTAGGTAATATTGACTCTTGTGCTCTGTTCAATTCTGCAAACCTCTAAAATTTTGCAGAAGGTTCGGTCCGGGGGTTCGAAGCCGCTGTAAAGTCTGAATCCGGTTCCTGGAACCCGTGAACCCAAGGTTTTGGTTCGAACCTTGGTTCGCTTGCACTAAAAGAATAGTTTCGATTTGCAGACACTTACAACTTTTGAGAACAACTTAGTTTAAGTTAATAAAAGAGATAGCTTCTTCATCTATACTAGCTTTTAGATTAGAAAGAACAGACTTAAATGTTGAAAACGCTCGTTCAATTGATACCTGAGTTGCTGGAACAGCAAGTATAGTTAAGGCAATATTTTCTAAGTCCTTGATTTTTGACCTTTCTCAAAATTTTAAAACATTTGTCGACGTCTGTTCTCTTAGAAAATTTTCGAAGGAATCTATAACATAATTTACAGATTTTATATTTGACATATGTTTATAGTTGTCTTTTGCTTTCATAAACTTCTCTTTTTCGCAATCAAACGTTGAGTCATTTAAAGTTGAATTTTGAAAACCCGCATTAAGAATTTCTCGATTGGCTTCTCAAGCCTCGCAGCGGACTTTCGTTGCGATCCAAAATCCTTGTTTACAAGTCTATTATCATGCCTTCTTGGACCTGGGGGATCCCGCTATGGAGTACGGCATGCTCCACTACACTCATGAAACTTGAATCTTCTATAAGCCGAGTCTTCCAGTTCATCGCGGATGCTCCTTGGTATGTGAGGCATACAACTTTGCGCAATACAATATGCATACCAGCAGGTATTATGACCGACTGGTGGCCCACTCCAATAGACTTGCCTCTGAATTGGCTACAAACAGGCTCAGAAGACGATTTAACCAACGACATCCCTCTGACCTCTGGGTCCATGGAAGGCTTCCCTCGGGCCGCCTCATCAACTTGGCTTAAATGTCTCCTTGGACTATCCCCTTTAGGACCTGTGCTGAGTGTTAAGTTGTTATTCCAGGCGTTTCCCGTGCTGTCGAAGTCCTCTATAGTATGAGTAGTTCTTGTTAACTTTTTGTAAATAGATTAAGTTGTATGTACCAAGTATTCTCCTATATATATTTTGATCTACGTTCGATTCAGATGTTTTTAGGTGAAGCTCTTTTAAAGAACTCTGAATGCAAAAATCTTAAAAAGTTAGTAAACGGTAGCACATTTTGTAGGTTGAGTTCCATCGCGTTTTTTATAAATTTTCTATAAGCAAAAGATTGTATATAGTGTGAGTACGGAGTTTCTTACAAATGCGAACTCTAAACTTCCTTAAAAAAATCGTTAACTACTAAATTTAGCACAACGAACTGTAATTATAGAGTCCTCCATAGAATCTACAGAGGTAACTTGGTCATCGTCTAAATCAAGAAATGCTTTTGATTCACATATTCGATCCATTATCGACGGTGAAAGTATAAATCTGACCTTGAGAAATGTCGTGGGATTGGAGAACTTCTTGAATGATAGCAGTCAGATTACAAGGAATTGTATTTGTATTTAATTGTCTGTGTCGTTGGGCAAACTACCTCGAACTAACCGAACCTCTTTTTTCGAAAAAGTGGTCCGGTTCGGGTTTAGGTTCGCGGAGTCAAAAATTTAGAGCGCCTGGTTCATGGTCCGGTTCGCGAACCCCAAAAAACCCGAACCGAACCGGTTTTAAGGGGTTTGGTTCCGGACCGGTTTGCAGCCTTGGCTCTGTTAAGCCTTTGCGTCTTATCAGAAATTTCTCTCAGATCTATCTTCAGCCTTGACTAACAAATTATGCTAACTATGAACCTTATCGAAATTTGTGTCTTAATTAAACTAGTTTACAAAATAATAAAAATTTGGCGATCACGAACATTTGTTAGCAATTCCTAATGTAAATCCCTCCGCTGAGTCCAAAAATCCATAACACAAATTTTTTAGTGGGGCCGTTTTCGAGAAATTGCGATAAAGCTAGTTTTTTGATTGGGAAGAAAAGTAGCTTTAGTATCTTCGGTACCGGTTTATTCATTATGAAAATGCCTTATCATTCATTCTAACACCACTTCTTAATCTGGTGCTTGACTTCGAAGTTATGAAGGTTTTTATCGGCAACTTTGAATTAAATTGATCACTTTTTACGAAAAATGCTAGATTTTAAGTGCGAAAAAAAATGTGTAAGATTTTTTTCATTGCTGGTCAACAAAAACTCATATATTTAGAATAAAACGCCACTTATTTCATTAAAATCCATCGAAGAATATAGAAGTTATTGGCATTTAAGTAAAAATTGGAAGGTTTCATGTTTCCTTTTACCCTTTTCCATTACCTTTTCATAATGAATAAACCGTTACCGAAGATATACACATTTTCTAAAGCTACATTTCTTTCCAATCAAAAAAAAGCTTTTTCGCGATTTTTCGAAAAAAACCCTAAAAATTTTTGGATCCAGCAAAGGGATTTACATATGAAATGACTGCCAAATGGACGGGATCGAAAATGCTGTAAAATAGTGTTATAATATCTTACTATCTTTTCTCTGCTCACTCTTCCTTGTTAGATGTAAGAAATAATTTATTGTATTTTTTTTAATCGTCCCCTGCAATGTTGACAGAACTTTGTCAAACTTAAATATCCTTTCATATCCTTTTAATTTACTTCTTTTCCTCTTCAAAATACTCTCCTCAATACAGAAGAGTGCAGCCCATTACAATGCTTGGTCCTTCGAGCCGGATTTGAAGCAAGTGGATAAATTTAGTATATTTTAAACTGAAAGTACAAAATCATGTTTAAAATCAAACAACAAAAACCAGCATTAAACAGAGGACATTACACAGAAGAATCCACTTCACCTTAGACCTTGGTCCTTCGAGTCGGATTCTAAGCAAGTGGGAAAATTGAGTATATTTTAAACAGAAAGTACTAAAACACGTTTAAAATCAAACAACATTAAGCCAGTATTAAACATAAGACATTACACAGAAGAATCCACTTCACCTCAGACCTTGGTCCTTCGAGTCGGATTCTTAGCAAGTGGGAAAACTGAGTAAATTGTAAGCTGAAAAAACAAAAACATCTTTAAAATCAAACAACTGAAGATATTGAGTATCTATTTGGTGCTTCCAAGAGCATCCAAAATGCGTTGTCTTGAATTGTTGAAAAATTTCCTTTGGTTGCTGTTGTTGTTGCCACAGTCAGTTTTTCATACTGTTTTTTTTTTTTTTTTTGCACCTTGGCCTGCTACCCAACAAAAGGAGCAAAACGTCGACGAATGAGCGAGACGGCAAGGAAAATGTGGTGAGAACGGAATTTATGACCACGAGCCTTCAAAGGGCCAAGCTGCCTAAATGTTTTTCAGCCATTCCCCCGCCACCGCTCGCCCAGGCAAATAAAAACGGGCCAAAACAAATTGCAGCGCACAGAACGCAGAACCCAAAAAGCCACTTGGAAGAGTGTACAATTTTTATTTTTCATTTGTTGCGTTTTAAATTTTCATGCGCATGAAAATGTCGGCAATTACCAGTGCCGCCTATACATAGTAAGTATGTACAAACATACATAGTTTGGAGAGGTGGCGGGTGGGTGGAAGTAGGGAGGTGCAAATAATATCGTCATCATGTATAAATTCGCTTTAAGCGGCGCACGGTCACGCCCAGCAGTCGAGGAGGCGAAGGAGACGTGTCGAGACAGCTTGTTTGGTTGGTTGGGGGCGTCTCTGATTTATGCAGGCCATAAAATAGCCTGGCGTGAAAGCCAACAGGGAAAAAGTGCAGCCAGAGCTGACCCCAGAGAAAGCCCGGAGCTGGCGCTGGCTTAGCTTTGCCAGAAAGCAGCTCAACGTGTTGTTTTTCTGCTCAGCTTTCTGTTTTTTCTTTTTTTTTTGTGGAAGAACGCCGCCTGTCAGCTTGCATCGAATGCATCCCAAGTTGAGTTTTTGGTAAGCAAAGAAAGAAAAATCATACATACACATTTTGGGCAACCAGTTTAGTTTTGGGGACATTTCGATGAAGGTTTAAAGTTATTAAATATAACAATTATTTCTATATATAATTGCTCTAAAAAAACAAACTTTTTTATCCGGCACGAAGGACCATCTAGGTTATTTAGCGAGTTACTTCAAGTTTGCTTAAGTATATACGTAATACGTAATAAGGCTTACAAATTAACAAAAAAACAACTATAACTTTTCAATATATCTAACGATTTCTAATGAACAATAGTTTGTTTGATGCCTTATTAATGTATTTATGTGATTAAAAAAGAAAATTAAAAGCTTTTAATTGCTTTGAACTTTTTATGTAATTTTTGAAAAAAAAACAACAATATTTTATAGTGCATTTTTTTGGAAGTTCCAAATTAAGTAACTCGAAAATTATTTTATTTAGTGTGAGCGAGAGTTTTTTTCGGTCTTAGTTTTTTTTTACTCACTATTTACACGGTTTTTTATTTACAATGTCTATACACGCAGCTTTAACGGCTGAGTTGAACCATACTGGCAAGGTGTCATTACATTCAGCTTCTGACGCAGCTCGTCCAATGTTGAGCAGAAATATAATACGGAAGCACAACTGGAACGGTCTTCACAAAATATGGACATCATCGCAGCAACTTCACTCACCACTAGGTGCTGATTCCATTGCACATTGTGCCCAATTGCCGATTTTTATACTCTGTACCAAAGGTAAAGTAAAAGTAAAATTGGCTCAAACAGCACCTCCAGGAGGGCCAGGGCCAAGCTTCTCTCAATCTCTTGGCGTGTGTGCTTATAATTTTTCGCACAAGAGAAAGGGACCTACAGCTTAACGCCGAATCCGAACGGCAATAGTTAGAGAATTTGCTTTTTCATGGCTTGTTACTTCACAGCTGGCGCCAGTAGCTGGTGAAGGTGATCGGGTGTGTAAAAGCTTTTTTCTAAAGAAAGAAAAAAACTTTTTCTATTAGATGGTCCGAGGCGGGATCGAACCCTCAAACCTCCCGCACCAGCAGCCACACATACAACCGGTACGCCACGCCCGACCAAAGGTACACAGAGTATATTAAGTTTGTGCAAAAGTATGTAACAGCCAAAAGGAATCGTCTCCGACCCTATAAGGTATATATATTCTTGATCAGCATCAACAGCCGAGTCGATATAGCCATGTCCGTCTGTCCGTTCGTCCGAGATCTCAGAGATGGTAAGAGATAGAGGTTTGACATGTATGGGACATATATTTCTTATACTTGCAGGCAGATCAAGTTTATTTTCAATTTTTGCCAAACCCCCTCCCGCCCCCGCAATTTGAAAAAAACGTCACATCTCCTACAGTTTAATGATAGATGGTTCGTACCTTCTAGAGATATCTAGTAATCAAAATTATTTATCGATTTGCTGAAGGAATAATAAAGATCGGATGAACGATACTCAAGTTATGAGCAAAAAACGGCCAGTTAACACCCTTCACCCCCCCAACCATAAACACAGCATTTCGTTCAACAGAGGCAATCTTAGTGAGAGAGAGAGAGAGAGAAACTTAGAGATGAGCGCGTATAGCTCGTGAGCAAATGCAAGCTGCGACATAAAGGGTACAGAGTACACCCAGAAAAAATATTTTCCTTAAATTTTAGGAAAATGCATTTTTTTTACCGAAAATGTGATTTTCAGGCCATAATTTCCTAAAATATAGTGCATTTTACCTAAAAAATTGTTTTAGGACTACATTTTTAAGGTATCCTTTGCCATAAAATTATGCCATTTTCCTAAACATAAGCTGTCTTTACACTTGTCATACATCTCTAAAGAGACTCTCTGACGATAGTATAATAGCAAAGCAAATAACTAAATATTTGGAAAATGTTGGCTTTTTTAATGTAATTTGACAGGTTCAATTCGATAAGACAAGAAGTTTGACAACAGTATATTTCGATATATATGCAAAGTTTAAAGGCAGCTTAAGTATTATTATTTCATATATGGGTAATTATTTCTGAAGTGGGCAACTATTTTTTTTCATAGTCTCCAAACATTTGAATTTTTGGTCAGGCTATAACAGCAGTTTTCCACAATTTTTAATATTTTGTTCAGAATTTTTCCATTGTGGGATGCAAAGATAAAGCGATTGATTTTTTTTTTTGTTAGTAGTAGCTTATAGCTAAATATTTGATAGGTCTAAAAATAAACAAAAATTTCAAAAAATATTGTTTTTCCTTTACTTTGTGTTGAAAATATTTGCGACGGTTGAACTGGAGGAAGAAACCGCCGAAACTAAGGAAAAAAAAATAAATCGCGATTTGTGGAAAAACGGCCATTTTGAGATTTTTCAAAAAAATTAGGAATAATCCTTTGGATATTCTTAGTACTCTATAAAAGGTTTCATGATGGGACAGCCATAACTTTCCGCGCAATTCACTTGCCAAGAATGAAATACAAATTTTATATTAAACATGCTTTGACACTGAGCATATATAATATTGACTAGCGGAAAATCAACCGTTTTTATATGTTTGAAAAAATTCTATTTCCAGAATTTCAAATTTTTAAGTAAGTTTTAAAATTTGACCGATGGGACATGGACATGGAAAAAATTGAACAATTTAGCGGTGGAGGTGTGGTGTTTTGAGTGTGTGTTGTGGGGGTGGTGCTTATTACCTAAAAACGACGTTTAATAGTCTTACATTGCCTAAAATTTTAAGTCACATATTACCTAAAAAGCTTATTTATTGACTAAAATGTTGGCCTTTCTCTTAGCTAAAAAGACGTTATATGGCCATACATTGCCTAAAATTTTAGGTCATATATTACCTAAAAATCAAATTTATTGCCTAGAACACTTTAGGTAATAGAGGCCTGAAATTAAGTCCATATATTCCTTGGCTGTAATTTTAGGTAAAATAGACTTAAATGTCTGGTAATTTTCAACAGTTTTAGGTAATATTTTTTTTGTGTATGTTATAGTCGGGCATTGCCGACTTTCTTTCTTGTTTTGGCATAATATTGATGCTACAGAGCTGAAACTTGGTATATATGATAATTAAAGAATGCATAATACATGGAAAAAAATTTGTATGATTCTGGACACGCCTACACTTTAAGCCCATAAAGAAAAAAACTCGAGCTAAAATCATGCTCAAAAAATTTGATTTTATCTCGACCTACGGATTGGAATTTCAAGTACGAGTCGTACTAGATTCTTGAATCAAGTACGAAAGAATTGAAAACTATTCCAAAAAGCTTGTATCAATCTGAAAATGCTCATTTCAAGTACGGATCCTACTTGAAAATCAAATAATCCTGACTCTAGATTGAAGTAAGTACGGAATTCCATTGTCAAAGCGAAAAGAAACCGAGAGCAAGTTCGAAACTGAGAGAGAAAAAGCTTTCTAAGGTTTAAAGGCTACACACACACACATAGACCAGAGTTCCCCAGTCATAGCCCATGGGGGCCGAACATACTCGCCAATTCGCACCGAATGCTTACCGAAGTCATGCATCACTGTGTGTTAGAGAGAGACACAGTCATATTTTCGCGTTCTCTGCTCGGGGAACCCTGACATACACAAATTTGTTTGCAAACTAATGACCTCAAGTCGACTAGAACTTGCTGGATTGGTAACACAGGCCAACATAATTACCACTTTTGTGAGGTCCAGCCTTCTTTGTATTAAATTCTGTTCCAGTTTTGTGCACTGATTCCAAAACTGGTTTCTGTTTTTGTCCATCAGCTCTTGTTTTCAAGATATCGCGGAAATCCATTTTGCAGTATTTTTTGCTTTCAAAAAATTATGGAGGTTACACCGATTTATGAGTTTTATACGACAGTATACATATTAATACAACCTATAAAAAATCATAGGAGCAGCATCAGCAAACCTAAAAGCGTCGAAATAGGCCATTGAGGAGTAATTTTCTTCAAATGATGGCAAATTTTTCAAACTTAATCGTCGTCTACAAGCCATTACGGTTGTTGGATTTTAATTACAATCAATTTTGCATGTAGCCTAAGGGCTCTTGTATTTTTACAAATTTTGTTGCATTTAAATCAGCCGGATGGACAAAGTTACAGCCGGTTAATCCCGAAAAATTAATTAAAATTTATGGCAGGACAACTAGATTGATACCATAGCTGTTAAATAATGATTTCTAATCGTAATGATTAGATATTTGACTATATTTTTTTTAAAGACTACAATCAGAAACAATCAAAAATAATCGGGATTATTGACCAAAAATAATCAAAAATAATCTAAAAAATAACTCGACTACTTTTAAAGACTATTTTTGATTATTTTCAAAAAAGTATATAGCCAGATTTGTGGTTCCAAATGATATTAATTTTTTAAGTATGCAGTTTTAAAGTACATCAACAGAAAGACATTTAGCGATTTTTATACTCTGTACCGAAGGTACATAGAGTATATTGAGTTTGTGCAAAAGTATGTAACAGGGAGAAGAATTCATTTCTAACCCTGTAAAGTATATATATTCTTGATCAGCATCAACAACCCAGTCGATATAGCCATGTGCGTCTGTCTGCCTGACTGTCTGTCCGTCCGTATAAACGAAGAGATCTCAGAGATGGTAAGAGATAGAGGCTTGACATGTATGGGACATATATTTCTTATACTTGCAGGCAGATCAAGTTTATTTTCAATTTTTGTCACGCCCCCTCGCGCCCCCGCAATTTGGAAATATCTCCTACAGTTTTGATGATAGATGGTTCGTACTTTCTAGAGATATCTAGTACTCAAAATTATTTATCGATTTGCTGAAGGAATGATAAAGATCGGATGAACGACACTCAAGTTATGAGAAAAAAACGGTCAGTTAACACCCCCCACCCACCCCACCCATAACCTAAGCATTGCGTTCAGCAGAAGCAATCTTAGTGAGAGAGAGAGAGAGAGAGAGAGAGAGAGAGAGAGAGAGAGAGAGACTTAGAGAGCGCACTGCGTTGTGCGTTGTGTGTTAACTGGCCGATTGACTCGTGACCAAATGCGAGCTGCGACATTAAGGGTGCAGAGTATGTTATAGTCGGGCTTGACCGACTTTCTTTCTTGTTTTTATACATCTAGTACCAACCCTGCTTCTTTAACAGCGATTTTTATCATTTTAATCACTTCTTCTCTCTTTTTCGTCTTTTCCGGGCCATCTATCCATTGAAAAATTCCACATTTTTTTTTGGTCAGAGCTGGCATTAATACTCTTATACAGAATAATTTTTCAGATTTTTAAAATAAAAGCCTACCTACAAAATTCCGCGAAATTTTCAACACTTTTTATTTAAGACTTCTAGTTGAGGTTCCAAGATACAATTTCTGTAATTCTTTCAGAGTTTTAAAAGTTGTGACCGTGAGAAGCTCAGGTATTCCCCGATGGTTTAAACTACGACATTAGCTCCCGTTTACCAGTTGATGCCATTGAACACAGCTGAGAAAAGATTGTTTCTCCTTTTCATGGCATCGTGAATGGCCTGTATTATGGCTCCCTCCAGGACAGACGGACAAAGCTCAATTGACTCACCTCGTCATGCTGATCAAGAATATATATACTTTATGAGGTCGGAGATGATGAAATGAAAGCAACTTCCTATCCAGCTCTACCATCGCAGACAACACTGCTATATTATATCGCTCTAGCTGCCCTGTGCGAGCAACTTACATTTTATAAAATCATCTGGAACAGTTGGAAGTCTGGATGGCAAACTGGCGAATGTAAGTCAACGAAACGAAATGCAAACACATTACCTTTACCCAAAATACTAAGGACTGCCCGGCATTGACGCTCAACAATATTCCAATTCCTCATGACTTACCTTGGAACGCATCTAGACCAGCGATGGTCACAAGAATCCCCTGGGGGGGGGCGAAGACATTTCGCTATTAACACATATACGAGCCGAACCCATGCCGAAGCTGAGAAGCAGAGAGCAAAAAGCCTTTCAGTCGCTGGCTAGCCTTTGATGCTGTCATGTCGAGGCAATTTCACGTACAAAGCTCAATCTTTCATCTCAGTTTTCAGTTAAAACATCTTCTTTTCGTATTTTTTTATTGAGCATTTGATACAAAATTTTTATTAAATTTTTCACATAATCCATTATTTTAAGGTATGCCCTACTTTATCGAAACGAAGTTTCTGGTAAAAGCCCTGTTAGGTACCCAACTTAATGGCCAAACAGAAAAATCAAAAATATTTTATTTGTTATGCCACGTTTCTATAAATGAACCCAAAATTTCATTACATAATGATATGTAAAGAGCTTGGCTGACAAAAAAAATATGTGGAATTTTTTAATGGATGGATGGGCCCGAAAAAGACTAGTGATTGAAATGATAAAAATCGCTGTTAAAAATGCAGGGTTGCTACTAGAAGTATAAAAAAAATCGCTAAATGTCTTTCTGTTGATGTACTTTAAGGGCAGTTTTCTCATGTTGGTGTTTTTGCAAATCTAGGTGGATTTGCTGCATTTGCTTTGCTCATGTTCAATTTCGTAGCAATCTACTTCATCCTCATTGATTTCAAAACCATGTACATGCTATTGCAAATTAAGTATTTTTATGTTTCCGCGCATATGGTCACACTGGAAAAAAGTTGAAAACAAAAAACAACTACTGCTAAAAACAGTAAAGCCTGAATTGTTATTAAGTAAACCAAAAATTGAAAATATTGGATGTGCCTTTAATATACAAGAACACCTGCAGACATTGCTGAAATTACATATGCACATTCTGATTCCCCTAGTTTATTGCTTAAGCTAAGTTTACATATCCAAATAATTTAACTAAATTTTGATAAAAACAGCCATGATTAAAGATTTTACAGGATTAAAAACTTAAACTATGGTTCCATACGCAAATAATTTGATCAAATATGGCCGGAAAGTTCCACAATTTTTCTTTTATAGCCCAGTTTTTATGAAAATTGGTCCAAATTATTTGCCTGTGTGAACATAGCTTTCGACCTACTGCTTAATCTCCCATCATAGTAACAAGTCATTCCAAAAGATAAACCTTCTACTTCTCTGTAAAATTCTTGCTTTAATTTTTAAAATTGGCGCGCAATAAAAAAGACAATCATCAGCCAAGTACAGAGGTGCAGTGGTCGGGCGAGGTTGTGGGTTCGATCTAGCCTCGGACCATCTAATAGAAAAAGTTTTTTCTTTCTTTAGAAAAAAGCTTTTACACACCCGATCACCTTCACCAGCTACTTGGCGCCAGCTGTGAAGTAACTAGCCAAGCAAATTCTCTAACTATTGCCGTTCGGATTCGGCGTTAAACTGTAGGTCCCTTTCTCTTGTGCGAAAAATTATAAGCACACACGCCAAGAGATTGAGAGAAGCTTGGCCCTGGCCCTCCTGGAGGTGATGTTTGAGCCAATTTTACTTTATTTACAGAGGTGCTGCCAACCCAGTATTATACCATTCCAGCCCTCACGGTGTGACCGTGGCGCATTTGCCCGAATTTAAAATAAACCTACATGAGACAACCAATTGCACAAAAACCACCTAGTTGCTAAATCTAGATGGTTTTCGATTTGAGCAAAAACATAAACATGAGAAAACGTCCCTAAAACTGCATACTTAAAAAATTAATAGCTTTGGGGGCCACAAATCTGGCTATGTATTTTTTTGAAAATAATCAAAAATAGTCTTTAAAAGTGGTCGAATTGTTTTTTAGATTATTTTTAATAATTTTTTTGATAATCGTCAATAATCCCGATTATTTTTGATTATTTCTAATTGTAATCAATTAGTAATCAAATATTTTGAACTATAGGATTATAGTTATAATCATTACAACTTTTTTTAATATATAATCTAATTGATTACTAATCGTAATCCAAATTTAACAGCTATGATTGATACATAAAATGTATATGGGTATTTCCATGATGTCGAACGCGACAGTCGTACGCCCTTAAAGTGGAATAGAAGTCAAATTAAAATAATATAATTTTCTTTTATTACTTTAACTTAAAGCTCTTTCGAAGCACTTTATTTAGTGAGAAAAAAGTAGAGCACACCTAGTGCTGGTTCCAAGATAAAGCCAATCAAAAAGCGATTCGCACGCGACAAAAAATGGAAGTGGTGTTTTTGTTCATCAATATAAAAGCAAAACTTGGCAAGATTTGCCGAAACCATTTAGTGCGACTAATTTAAAAATGTTGTTGAATAATTGATCTGCATATTAGAATTTATTTCATCGAAAAATTTTCTTAATTTTTTTTATTTCAAAATAAAATATGATTCGATACGTGACATTGCGAACGCGACACTTTTTTCCATCATTTTATTTATGTGGTTTCTGTATAATGCGAAGCAAAAACTTACGATTAATTGCAATCACATAGTTTCACATGGTTTCTTATGCATTCTTTTATAACCCTTTGTACTCTCAGAAAGATTTTAGATTGCAAAAGTAAGTGCAATCTATAGGCACTTTTATCAAAAATATGTGCAATATTTATGTCCAAATTAGAAAATTCGCGCTAGCGCAGCCGTGAAACCGAATATTTCGAAGTGGGTTATGATTAAATGTAAGATTGGCTTACGTTAGTTCAATTTAATTGTTTCCCCTTGAAAATTTGATAAAACAGAGTGTTTTTAAGCACTTTTAATTTTTTGCTCTTGGTGGACCTCTTGGTGGAAATGCCCATATAGGAAATATTAAAAGACTACGTGATCTAACATAGACCTTCCATTAATTGTCAAGCGATGCACAGTGGGCGATTTGACTAATCTAGCCTAACGAAATTAATTACTCGTTAAACCAAGCTGCATTGTTGCACTCGAATCGCTCCATATCCCTGTTGCATTTTCGCTACTTTTCAGAGAGTCTTTTGCAGAAAATGTTCTGTTCGACCAGCGCTGAAAATTTGTTTGAACCGGATTTTTCTTCATGCCATACTAAAAAGAGTGTGTGCCTGCTGGCCGACATGATTCCTTAAAAAAAGCAACATTGTCAAATCAATTTACACAGTGGACGAACCATATTTTCACTCAAGTATAACTCTAAAGAATCTGAAATTTGTTCACAAATGAATAAACCAACACGATTTCACAACAATCGAGGAAAGTGTAAAAAGCGCGGGAAAAACTAAAAAAAAATGTGTGCTTTCCTATGGGCATTTCCACAAAAAGGTAAACCAAAAACCGAAAACATCGATACATTTTATGCACTTAACTTATCTTATGTTTATCAATATAAGTTCCTGAACCAAAATTATTATGTTTTTTAGGATTACGCAAAAGGATATATATATAAATTCTTGAATAGCATCACAAGAACAGCGTTAGAGAACGGCTTGTCACGTAACGTATGTCACGTTGCGTATCTTTATGAGGCAAATATAAAATAAGCAAAATTGTATTTCTGACCGAATCAGCTATAAATATATATTTACAATATTGCAGATCATATTAAAGTTAGTTGCATTAAAAAACTTGAACGCATTCCGCAGAGATTCGCTTTTTTGTTTTCTGTCACTTTGCGTATGTCTTTTTGTCTGCCTGTATCTTGGGACCTTACTGTCTACAACTCTCAGCTTTTACATTAAATAAAGTTCTACTCATGTGCTATCCAAAAATCAATATGCGGAAATTTATGGTACAATTTTTCTTTGTTTTTCTTCATAATAAAGGCAAAAAATTCGTACGATTGTCACTTTCGTAGCTGTGGAAATGCCCAGATGTTGTGTTCGGGAGCTCACAGCTGATCAATGATATGGACGTTTAACGATTTGGATGTTATCGATTTGCTAAATAAACATTTTGGTATCTGCGGGAAATCAAATTTTGGCGGATTTTAATCTTTGAAAATTTGTATGTTTTATTTTTGGTTCAAAATGAGTTTAAACATCGAGCTGAAGTCAATCTCAATAATTTTTAATGCAATCTATTTTCTGATTGACTGTAGTTCGAGTATCGAGCTCAATTTAATCTCGGGTATTCTTACATTAAGCCGACTTCGAGATCAAATCAAGTACAAATATCGAGCTTAAATCAATGTCGAACCTTCTTGATTGGATCCGACTGAGGGATCACATCGAGCTCGAATAACAAGATAAAATCAATCCCATGTGAGCTAAAGTCGTATCAAGACAAGAATTCCGGGTTGGAAAATTCCGTACTCACATCAATTCTTTTCGTTCTTCTGACATCATTTGGGATTGATTTTAGACCGGATATCTTGGTTTTTCGTGTTCTGGGTACACAGTCTGCCTACAGTGTGATTCTCATTCGATTTCTTACAAATACCTTAACACTAAAATATCGATATATTTACATCACGGCGGTTATTTTCAAGTAATTCCAAAGACTACATTAGGTATAAATTGAATTCGTCCTATTCTAACGTCCATTTATAAGCAATAATTTCGTATACAACATTTTAATATCGAGTGGACGATTTTCTTTTTGAATACTTTAAAATTCAAAATTATCTCAAGTGAGACATGGTTTCTGATTTAAGCCTCTTCGTGCAGTTCTTCGATCTATGTGAGGCACAGATAATGGAAAAAACTGCCCAACAACAATTGGCCGCCACAGCAGCCAGTCTCGACCGCCTCTGCCTGTGTGTGTAAGTGTGTGTCTGTGTGTATGGAATAATCCCAATCACAATCACGTGATTTGCAAGTAATCATGTTGTACATTTGCAGTGCACACATCGCATATTGATGATTTCCATCTCCATCTCCACCTTTAGAACTTTGGAAGAAGCATCCGTCTACCCTGGCTGGCCGTAATAAACGTGCGTAATCAAGCCGTAGCCGTTGCCGTAGTCTGCAACTGGATGTGGCTGTGCACAACAAAAGCCAATAAGAACTACAAAATGCATGCACACATATGTGCTGGCAACGGGCCATAACTCAAAAAACCAACCCACCCAAACCCACCCCCTAGATTCGCAGTTAGTCCGGGTGTAATATTTGATTTTGATTGAAGTGCAGTCAGGCATGTGGGCGGTGGCGTCTGAAGCCTTATCCCTGGGCTCCCACTACTCTTGCTGCCTGTTGCGCATAATGAGAGCAAAAAAAAAAAAAAAAAACAAGGTAAAGAAAAAGGAAGACCAACAAAAAGTGCATTATAACGCCTACACTCCTTGGCTGCGCATATCTCCTGAGACGCTATTGAAGCTACGTGACTTGAGGGCCAGAACTGTTAACATGCAACTGCCCCTGCAGCATAATGGGCATAATTCTACGTGAGTGTGTGAGGGGGGGATAAGGAATTCAAAGGAATACTGGTTCACCACATACTTAAAATACCCCGAGATGCTAGCTTAAGCCAAAACAATGGGCCAAAGTCCCCATAACTTTGAATTATAAACAACAAATATGATGCAACTGGAACTCGGAATGAGAGAAATGGTAACATTTTCAACTCTTTGACACATTTTTTTGTCTTGGCAGTCAATTTGCAAAAATTAAAGAGGGAACCGAACTTTGAACCAACACCCTTGAATTTGCGTTTAAAATCCAAATTTTCGACTATTTTTTACTATTTTTAATTTTAAATTAAAAAAAATACTTAAATCAAAATATAAATATTGAAATTTTTGAGCATTTTTCTCTCGGTCCCTATATTTCAAGCGGACACACGATTGGGACAAAATTCTCCAAAGCAGAGGTAATGGCATGCCCAGAATCAGCTTACTGTCGCGTGGACTCCAATACAAGCGAAGAAAATATTTATAAAACAACAAGAACCACAAGAAAGAAAAAACACATGGATAATACACGTGGGATAATATAAACATGTGAAATCTGGTAATACCAAAATAATGTTGGACATTTTTTAGCATAAACGTACTCACAACGTTATGATGTACGACCGCTATTTGTGTTGTTTACAGTGAGTTGAAAAATTCAATTTAACTTTAAAATAAAAATTTCAAGAGAAGGCTTTCGTTGAATTATTTTTCACAACTTTCAACGTGGCTTACACAAGACAAAAAAATTAAACTTTTTCCAGTATATTGAAGGGTCGGTGGTGATTCACGTCGACATTTTTAGTAATTTGTGCTTAAAGATACAAAAAATGCCTTATTTGACCCTTTTTAGACGCATTTTGTGGCGAACCTATACTTTTGTTTTGACTTTCTTTGATATTATCGGAAAGAACTACTCCTTAAGTTTGAAATTAACTATCCCAAACAATTCTACGATTTTTTCCAATGAATTTATACCATTTTTAGTAATTGTATCCGAGTTCACAAACATCCAATATATTGTTGCTGCACCAATGTATGCAATGGGTTTTGTTGAAAATTGTCATTGAAATTCTATACAAATTACTAGCCGGCTGTACTGTTTCTGCAAGGCATACTTTTGTGCAGTAGACAGTTTTGTTATTTTATTATTATCGAGACTATGTTTTCAAAATGGTATGGCAAAATGGATAGCTCACATTACAAAAAATTTCGACGTGATGGACCATTTCTGAAAATAGATTCATGTACAGCACACGAAAACAATCTAGAATCACCACCAAGCCCTTCAATATACTGAACCTTATTGCCAAGTGTTATCTCAAAAAGAGTGTGTCGATAAACTCAGTTCTTTGTATGGCTAAAAAGCCCCTTCATTTCTGTGATTTCTGTGAAGGTCGTCCAAAATCGGTTGTTGTGCCAGATAACATCGATGCTGTGCATGAACTAATAATGCAAGATCGTCATGATCGTGTGAGATTGAGGCATCTCTAAACATTAGTTCCACCACCATATGTAAGATTTTGTATGAACATCGTGCCGTAAAAAAGGTTTTTTTGCGATGGAATCCGCATAATTTGACAATCGGGCTGAAAAAAGGTAAAAAAAAAAACACTGTGCTTAGGACCGATTGGTCGGAATATGGGTCTTAGTGAAAAGACTTTTTTGTTTTCAAGTAAATCGTTCTTAAAGTCGGTGATTCTTAATATTAAACGCTTTCAAACTAATTTCAAAAAGTTGATCGACATCGGGTGACTATATCTTATGGTTGCCCATAGGACCGATCGGTCGGAAAATGAGTGTTAGTGAGAAAAACTTTTCTGTCTTAAATTTTATCGTTCTTAAACTCGGCGATTTTTAATTAGATATGTTTTCAAAAAGATTCACGAAATTTGGTCGAAATCAGATGTTTATCTGTCGAAAAATGGGTTTTAGATAAAAATTTGTTGATTTTTATTTAAGCGTTTTACTCTGAAATTTCAAAGACAGCATTTGCAAGACGAAGTTAGCTCGGCCTTCTCGTTTTAATTAAAGAAAGA
>JBAMBO010003118.1:0-11385 GCA_037044535.1 Lordiphosa magnipectinata
AAGGCTTGTATCCAGCACTGCGGAAAATTCCTGCCAGGAATTTGATAATTATTTCTTGTGTGTGTGGAACACAACTAAAGCAGGGTGACCATGCACCTAAAAGGTGTGAGGTCACTCTGATTAATCAGCTGTTAAAACTGTTAATTATTTGAAATTAAATAAATGTAGAGAAAAAAAATTATATTTTCCGGGGAAGCATGCATCGCGAAATAGGTGCTACTTAATGCTATACTAGAGAATGATAGGCAGATGGCTGAGCATGACACTTTGCCCGGATGGCGCAAATCATTAATGCAGCATGTTGTTATCTGCACAACTTTAAAATGCTATAATCTCCAAAGTAGTATGACTTCTCGGTTGGTCGCCAATCAAATACATACATACATTAAATACATTCACATTAATATTAAGGATTTTGTCAACTCAGTGGGCAGATCAGTACCTTGGCTTTGGTCGATGGGCGAACAGCTGGAACATACCCGTTAATCGTTCAAAGAGTCAACACGATCGCTATGAGACCCGCAAAAGTTGCTCGAGTGCGACTCCTAGGATCAAGATTCCCATGTACGGATACCGCGGTTAAATACCTTGGCTTGTCTCTGGACCGCCGCTTGACCAGGAAAGTCTATGTGACTCGGGCAGCATCTACGGTTGCAGCCTCGTAGTGATATTTCGCTGCGATCCAAAATCCTTGATCATCTTGCTTTCCTGGACCAGGAGATCACGGTATGGGGTACGGAATGCTCCACTGCCCTCAATAAACTAGAGTCTTTTATGTGAGGTCCCTGGTATGTGTGCATACAACTAATACCACCATTTGGACGCTTACCAATTGGCCCCCCACCATTCAATATGTATGCATCCCTGACCCACTGGTGGCCCACTTGCATAGACTTGCATCTGATCTGGCGACAAACAGGCTCAACCTACGACATCCCATCGACCTTTGTGTCCTTGGAGGGCATCTCTCAGGCCGCCTCAGCAATTTGGCATGAGTGTCCCCTTGGCTACATCCCCTACCAATCTCTGCACTCTGCTGGTTCCCCAGCATAACAAAAACAAAAAGCATTCCCCCAAATTTTCGCTCATCACGTCCAAAATAATTGTAAACAATATATTCCTGAGCTGTGTATCAGCTGTTCTCTCGATCCACACGCGCTATCGATAGGCCAACTATCGATAAGAAACTGTGGGTTTCGTTCATGTTGCTGGATACTCAAGCAACGAAAAGGTAAACTAAAAATTCCTGGCACAGTTTTTTTATATTAAGTTTGGCAGGTTTGGAGAACGAATAATTTGAATACGAACGCTCTTGAAAAAAAAATTATTCGTTGAATTTTCAAGAATTTTGCTCTTGGTTTCTCTATTGGTTTTTATAGGTAAGGGGAGTGAGGGCATGTTAATTTTGAGAGAATAGCTTAAGACACGCTCTTCCAGAGAGAGAGAGAGAGCGAGAGGGCGCATGCTCAGTTAGCCGTTGTCAGATGCGTACAAATACCAACTGCGTTCATGTTTATACCCTTGGGTATAAGGGTATTATAATTTGGCCCAGAAGTTTTCAGCACATAGAAATATTCATTTCCGACCCCATAAACTATATATATTCTTGATCAGGGCGACAAGCTGAGTCGATTGAGCTTTGTCCGTCCGTCTGTCTGTCCGTCTGTCCGTCTGTTTCTACGCAAACTAGTCTCTCAATTTTAAAGCTATCGAGCTGACATTTTTGCACAGAGTCTTCTTTTTACTGCCCGCTGCTAATATGTCGGAACCGACCGGATCGGATGACTATATCTTATAGCTGTCATAGGAACCATCGGTCGGAAAATGGGTCTTACTGAGAAAAACTTGATTGTTTTCAAACAGATTTGCAAATTTTGGTCAAAATCGGATGACTATATCTTATAGCTGCCATAGGACCGATCGGTCGGAAAATGGGTCTTGGGGAAAATAACTTTTTTGTTTTCAAGTAAATCGTTCTTAAGGTCGGTGATTTTTAATATTACACACTTTCAAACTAATTTGAAAAAGTTGATCGGCATCGGGTGACTATATCTTATGGTTGCCATAGGACCGATCGGTCGAAAATAGTTCTTAGTAAGAAACTTATGTGGTTCTTAATGTTAGCGTCTTTAAACTCATTGATTACTAATTCTGTATGCTTTTAAATACATTCGCAAAATTTGGTCGAAATCGGATGACTATATCTTAAGGCCAAGTCTAAGTGAGAAAAACCTTGTTTTGTTTATAATCGTATCGTTCTTAAATTCGACGATTGTTAATTTGATATCTTTTCAAAAAGATTCGCGAAATTTGGTCGAAATCAGATGTTTATCTGTCGGAAAATGGGTTTTAGTTACAATAATTTTAGATTTTTGTAAGCGTTCTTAAACTCGGACATTTCAGAAACGGCATTTTCAAGGGGTATAAAAACTTCGGCACAGACGAAGTTAGCTTGGCCTTTTCGTTTTATTTTTACGAATGCATAGGCATTTTCTGAAATCTTATAGAGTAAAGTATTTTTGAGTATTTTTTTCTGATTTTTCGGAAGACGTTTAGTGGTTGGGTTTTCCGCACTGTTTTTGAATTTTACTTATAACTTGATTAATAACCACGATTTTCCTAGTTTTCAAATCAACATTTTTAAAGAAAAATGTCAAAATTTTACTTTTATGTGCCATTAACCATAAGTTTTGGCTATGCTTTTGCTCATTTAGGTACCTTATACTTCCTTTTTACCTATGAAAGTCAAAAAAAATAGTGATGCAGTTGCATGATGACCAACTGCTGAAGAATGCATGATGGCCAACTGCCTCTTATTTAATTGGTATTAATCCAGATTTTCACCTCAATCTACGTTTATTTGATAAAGTGAAAATCCGTAAATGTAAAATCCGATGTCTACTAATTAATACTATTTTGCATTTATGCGTGAGAATCAAGACAGCTTGAACTCTTACAGCTGCCATAGGTGAGATACCGGCCGAAATGTTGGGAAAAGTATGCCTAAATTGGAGTAGCCGAGGGCAGCATTTACATGAAAAAATCTTTTAAAAGTATATGGCAGGCATTGATGTATCGCCTTCAAATTAATATTTCATTCACTATTGCAAATTTTTATACTCTGTACCGAAGGTACACAGAGTATATTAAGTTTGTGCAAAAGTATGTAACACGGAGAAGGAATCATTCCCGACCCTATAAAGTCCGGCCACTATCTAGGTATAGTCATTCTCTCGTGCCCGCATATAAGCGTGAGCGATTTCCCCCCACACCCACATGAAATAATTGTTACTATATTAGCTGAAGTTCTTAGCAAATACCGACTCAGAGATATCCAAGTGTTTAAAGGATTCAAAGGTAATAGAGCGGCATAGTTCAACTGATGCTGAAATTATTTTTCCAAGAATTTTTTATTAATCCCTTGTAGAGGGTATATTAAAATTGTCCAGATGTTTGTTTGCATCTCCGACCACACAAAGACTATACATTTTTGTTCAGCATGACGAGCTGAGTTGATATAGCCATGTCCGTCCGTCTGCCCGTCTGAAGTTCATAGCAACTACCGACTTAGAGATATCCAAATGTAATACAGTTACAGAAAATGTACCCAACTTCTGAAAAGCATTTAAAGTGTACAGTTTTGAAGGAAACTCGTGAAGCCTGAGTTTGTAGAAGAGTCTGATTTAAAGGTAATAGCTCGTGATAGTTCAGCTGATGCTGATATTATTTTTCCTAGGCACTTTAGATGCGTAACCCACTTTGAACTTAGTTGTTTCGAAAGATGCTGAACAGGCTCTTCCAAACACATTATTCAAGCGGTTGTACAGCTCGCTCTTACTTGAAATGCTGTTAGCAGATCCACAGTACCAGCAGATGAAGTTGAGATAAGTAGCAGTTCTTTACGATTTATAGCCATTGAGAGACCGAATAAAAAGAAAACAGTTGAAATATTCATTGACCAAAAAAACCGTATACCAAAACAATTGCGAGTACTGGGTATTTGTGCCACATTTTCTAGGGTTTTTCCAAAACCAATTTGAATATCTGAACCCGCTAAATTTCCTTTAGAATACCATCAGAGATGCCAAGGTTCGAATGGCGCCCGCTTTGAAAGGAACCACTTGAGAAACCGACGCTTTAAATTTTGGAAATTTTTTGCCACCAGCTATCCATTGTTTGCAATTAAATACCTTTTAAGCGGAATAAAGGTTCGGGCGTCGAGGGCGTATTAGGCCATTAGGTGCCTATTTCAGTTCAGTGCAGGCCATTTTAGTTAAATTCGGGGACTTTTTCTATTTTATATTAGGCATTTGAGAATCTGGATAAAAACAGTTGCCCAATTCCTTTTCAAAATAACCAAGACGAAAGTTTTTTTAATTATTATTTTATATTTTATTCTTTATTATTATTATTATTAAGCAAGTGTGTGAGTGCGTTGTTGACCGTCTGAGTGTTTGCGTGTGGGTGTGAGAAATAACCTGTTGAGGGAAGAGAAAAGGATTCAAAATTATTAAGTTACTCTCAATTATTGCATTTTCAACCAAGCAAGCTTACCCCGATTTATATGACGATGTGCATTCATTTGTAAGTGTGATGATGTATACCTGCAAAGGAGTCTGTTAGTTAAACTGATTGCCCCGTTTTACATTTGAAACTTACATAGCGTATAAACAACAAATGTCCATCGGGGTGTTTTGAGTAGCAACTAAATTCCAAGCTAAAAATGTTCTTTAGGACGGCCAACAGCAACCGGTGAAGGTCGCTCTGTGTATGTGCAGCGTTGATTTTGCAAAAACTTGCTAATGCTGGACATATAAGTCGTCTAAGAAAAAGCATTGCCGTTTTTGGGTTTCATGTTTTAGGCTGTAGATGATATTGATAAAGAATTCACATTGGACTTGCATTTATACGACTTACTTTTAAAGTCTCCTTTCTGAAACTAAATTGCATTCGAGAAACGTATTTGTAGCCATGGTTTGTGTAGACAACTGAAAAGAAACAAAATAAAAATTAGTGCATTGACAAGAAAGTGTTTAAATGAGCAAATGAAGGAAAATGCATTTTTTATATTTAACTTTATACATCTAAATACTTACTTCTAGCCAGTTGGCTTTAGTGTGACATCTTAAATTGATTATATAAAATATTGGATACAAGATCTGTATGAAAAATTAATTAATTACTTCTTCAAAGAATTCTATTTATTCAAAGCTTACCGTGGAAAGCCATACCAAATCACATGTTAAATTTTAACAAGCAAAAATATATTTTGTACTCGTGTTAAATTAGAGAATGAAATGAATATAGTAAAATTTTATGTAGACCTGAAATAACTTAATTTAGTTTGAATTTCAGAATGTAAGCTTCAGCATACTCACTCGTCGCTTCTTTATAACAAAAATCTGTACAATAAGTTTAGTGTGTGGTAGATCCTACATCCTACTACCTTGCTCATCGTCATAAATCGGGGTTATTCACATCATAATTCTGCAAAAATACAAAAAAAAGTTTGAAAATAAAATTAAAACTGAGCAATTCTGAAGAGTAGTCTTAGTGGGTGACTTGACATAAAGCCCATATGAAAATTAGACTTAGTGTGGCTACACACACACACACGCAATGACAAATAGATCGATGAAAACCATTGCTTGGCTGACCAGTTTCCGTTTATTTCAAGAAGCCAATAAGCGGGCTTTCTTCATCTCTTTCTTGTGGTTGTTATTTGGAAAATCCGGTTATCCCAGTATTAGATGAATTGGCTTTGTTGGTACTCACATTTTATTTGAAAATACTTGAAAAATAGAATCCAAATTTTATAAATTTTTTTTGTTCACTAAAAATTTTTTTCTAGATGTTCTCCGTGAAAAAGGTTGATACAAACTGAATGTTTTAGAGGCTACAGGGCTAACCAGCAAAATTTTTCATTTGACTTTTGTTTGAAATTTCAAGCAAGGCCTACTCGGATGTTAGATTAACAAAAAGCGATTTGATTTTGCCACAAGTTGGCTTTGTGTAAAATGTCAAATTTAGACAAAAACAATGAAAATATTTCAAGTTATTGGAAAGTAGAAAAAAAAGGAGAGGGTCACCATCCCCAACTAATATCCCCAACTAATATGGAGAGTTACTTCTTTCAATGACAAAATGTGCATGTGTTTTTTGCCGGCCCCTGGATTAGACCGATGAAAACCATTGCTTGGCTGACCAGCTTTTGATTCTTTCAAGAAGTCAATAAGCGGGCTTTCTTCATCTCTTTCTTGTGGTTGTTATTTGACAAATTCGGTTATCCTTGCAGTAGATGAATTGGCTTTGTTGGTTACTCACATTTCATTTGAAAATACTTGAAAAATATAATCCAAATTTTATAAATTTTTGTTGTGTTTTTCTTTCGTTGGGCCAATTTTTGTTGTTTACTGAAAATTTTTTTTAGATGTTCTCCGTGTGAAAGGTTGATACAAAATGAATGTTTTAGAGGCTACAGGGCTAACTAGCAAATTTTTCATTTGACTTTTGTTTGAAATTTCAAGCAAGGCCTACTCGGATGTTAGATTAACAGAAAGTGATTTGATTTTGGCACAAGTTGGCTTTGTGTAAAATGTCAAATTTAGACAAAAACAATGAGAATATTTCAAGTTGTTGGAAAGTAGAAATAGAGGAGTACTTCTTTCAATCGACTTATATATATGAAGCAAATAAACGAGCATTTAATGAATATGCACAAAATATGTCAAGCAGGAACAACCTCAAGAAATAGAAAGAGAAACCCCACGTTTGATTGTGTGTGTGTGTAACGCAGTGAATTGCGAAAAGCGTTCGGTCACTGCGCGCGGGGTGAGCACTGACTACGCATAAGCAACATTGTTGACATAGGACAGAGAATAGAGACGCACATGAAGTTGTTGTTGCAGGTCTGAACTCGCCAACAACAAAACCTTAGCTCGAGAAGAAAGAGGAGAGCACGCATATGAATTTGTGGTTGCTTTATGTAGGTTTATGGCACTCGCGTGCCCCGTATACGCGCCAGCTATACCTTAGCGTCAAACAACGAATGCGTTTCTTGCGGAATGGGCTTGGGCACCCCTAAACCTATAGTAAGTTTGCAACAACAACAAAAAGTCAAGTTTGTTGCGTTCATTTTACCTACAAACAAAATTATGTTCGTCACAGAGTCACGTGAGCCTCAAATATTGGCCACTGTTTGCCTACTGACAACTTGGCGTGGTCTTTTTAGAGTTCCCAAGCGATAATAGCAGCGTTGGCTGACTTGAAGTAGATAGGCAAAGACGGCTGATGATGGGACTGGGTGGTTCTTGAAACAGCTGTACAGTTGACCAGCCTCCTTTGTGGAGTCGTGTGTTCCTTTGTTTTACTACACTATTTGTTTTGTAAAACCGACACCATTTCATTTTCCATCAGATCAGCCCCTTTATAGTAGCATAAATCATTTTTAAATAAGTAAATATATTTTGTAACCATACACACACACACACACACATATATACAGATTTGCCAAAGATTGTTAAAATTTTGTATAAAGCATACACACAATTAGCTTTCCACTAAATTCCACATTAATTTGATTTGCTTATGGCCAAGCATTTAGCTCGCATTATTGCATATGGCGCTCAGTCGGTGGGTAAGGCCTTTGTCAAGGCCCTGCAACAGGAGATTGAAGCCTCTCGGGAGGCGGCCAGACAGCGTCACGCCTTTACGGCCAAGACAGGGGACCGTCAAGATGCATCCATCAAGGGCATGACCCTGCAGGAGGCCCAACAGATACTCAATGTAAAAGATCTCAAGGATCGGGAACAAATCGATAGCAACTATGAGCATCTTTTTCGCGTGAATGAGAAATCGAAGGGCGGCTCATACTATATCCAATCGAAAGTCTTTCGGGCCAAGGAGCGCATAGATCAAGAACTAAAGCAATTGGAGCGCAAACAGAAGAAAGAAATGCAAAAGCCAAAACAGGAAATAATGTAAAAATTGGGAGAGTGAAGGTTGAGCAAGTGTATCCACAAATGGGCTAATCTAAATTGTGTTCGGACTTTTGGCATATTTTGTAGAGTGGATGGATACTATATACTTTGCAAATAAAAATCCATTTTCTAAAGATTTCTTTCAGTGTTCCCATTTAGTTTGGAAAAAAGAAAAAGCAATTAATGATTGCAATTCTGTTTCAATCACATCGTTTAACTTATACGACGGCCTCTCTACCTTCTCCCCCTCCTGTGTTGTTCACTTATTTTACAACATGAAATTTCAATTAGGCTGCTGCGACTCAGTTGCTGTTTTTCTGGTCGATTTAATGCAACCAACCATATTGACAGCTGCACATATACTTCCCACTCTTTCTCTCTCTCTTACACTCGTTCACTCTGCGTCTCACTATTTAACCCCGTTTGGGGTCAGAGGGCAGCTCTTTTATTTACACGCCGCTGCAAATTGCACGTGAAAACCAAACCAACAGCAGCAGCAACAGCAACAGCAACAACAACTGTAGAAGGACCACTTTCAGCCATTCAAATCCACAGAAAGCTTAAAAATTTACCATGCAAACGCAAACGAAACTAGAAACTCGAAACTCGAAACTAGAAACGAACGTATAGTTGAAAGTGAAATTGAGTGAGAGTTGAACAACAAATTCAATTGAAGTGAAGTTGAAATGGAATTAAAATTGTATAAAATATGCATTTATATTGACAACACTAGAATTTTCAATTTTATTGCATCGGTTTGTAATGATACGTGTACACAGAGGGAAAAAGTCGAGAACATTGGACTTAAGATGAGCACAGTTTAGTTTATTTCATTTTTTTTTATCCCAGTGCATCAAGATTATATCTTTTAAATAACAGCACTAGTCACGACAATATGTTACAATATTTTTCTTTTATACTTATAATACCTTAAGACTAACAATGTTTTGACTTATAAATCTAAGCTTCTCATACAAGTAAATGGGTTCTCTGCGAGTGATAATGTTGTGTAAAAAGATTAGGGCCCTAAACTTTATCCATTGGCTAAGGCAAAGATCAAAAATTTTATTTGCAAAAAACGTTAAGTGTTCAGTCTTATTTCTATTGAATATAAAGCGAGCTATAGAATCAAAGGCGACTTTAAGTTTGTTCATACTAGCTGCATCATAATGCCCAAAAACCTCTACGTCATAAAATAGTGTAGGAATCAGATACATTCTAGTTACTGTCATTCGAATTTGAATTGGTAGAAACTTTTGGGATAAAGAGAGCTGCCTAAGTAATCCGTACAACCTTCCAGTTGCCCTATTGATGTGGTCATTCCACGACAACGTATTATTGAAGTGTATACCCAAATTGGTAGCATCATCAACATAACTTATTTGCATGCCATCAACACATAACTTAGGCAGCTCCAGCTCATCAAGGGCCTTTTTGTACAGCACCAAGCATTTGGATTTAAGCGGATTCAGTCGCAAACCATTTTCTATAGCCCACTTATTTACTTTTGTAAGTTCTTCATTACATATACAAACACACTCTTTTAACGGACTTAGCGGATGACTTACATACATCTGGACAGGACATTAACATACATAGAGAACAATAACGGCCTAAGAACAGATCCTTGGAGTACACCTCGCGTAATCGAAAGAAGATCGGAGGTGCGCAAACCTGCGACTACAGCCTGTTGTCTATTGCTTAGGTTGGATTTAATTAACTTAGTTGCAGTGTACGAGAAGTTAAATAGCGCGTTGAGCTTTGTGCATGGTATTTGATGATTCACGGTGTCGAATGTCCAGAAGACATAGGAAAGTTACTTGTTCAACATCCATTCGACTTCAAATATCCTCCAATATTTTTAATATTGCCGTCGAGCAACTTCTGTTTTTTCTAAAACCACGTTACTAAACAACGTTACTAAAAACAATACATGAACGGTATTTCACAGTTGTAGTACAATGTTCTCACATCAAGAACCCTTTTTTGAGAACGGGAAAACTAAATTTTAGTTGATTTTGTTCAGTTTTTAAGAACCTGATTTGAGATAATATTGTTCCGTTTTTAAGAACATTTTATACTCGACTAAGAAAAGAATTTTAATTAGTGTGAGTTGGCTGGCTCTAGGTCCGAAAAAGTTGCGTTTGTTCACAACTTGTAAACAACTTATGCATTGTACCACCAAAAAGAGCTGGTTGCGCTCTTTTTGGTCGGTGCGATGCATAAGTTGTTTACAAGTTGTGAACAAACGCAACTTTTTCGGACCTAGAGCCAGCCAACTCACACTAATTAAACATTAGAAAGGTCGCCAAATAAATTACAAAAGAAAAGAATTTTATTGATTTTGGATCGATCAGGTGTGGAGCGAATTCCTTACATTATGAGGGCTTCTCGGAAGATTAGGAACTGGAAGTTGAACCCGGTACCTTCTGCACTTAACGAACAGCGTATGGGATGACGAGTTAGCTCATTCGGCCGTTGCACTCTTTTGCAGATTCAAATCTAGAGGTCTACTTATACTTGGTTGAAATGACAAAAAAAAAAAAAAAGAAAACAGAGAGAGATCAAAAAGAGAGCCAACTCACCAAAAAGAGAGCCAAAGAGATAGAGAGAGAGACTCTGCCGGAAACCGGTTTGGGTGTTGTTGTATAAAGCAAAAACTATCCGATTGAGAACAACTTTACTCATTCCAGGAACATTTGTTGTCACGAATTTTGAGAACATCTTGTTCTTATTTTAAGTTAAAGGAAACTTATTTTCTGAACATGCTTTTTCTCTCTGTGTATGCTTCATATATATATTACATATTTCTTAAGAATTCAAGTCTATGGACTTATTTTACTTTGTTATGAATAGACATCGGATTTGACATATTTACATATTTTGAACCGCATGTCCGATTTAAGTTCTGATTGCACACATCTTATTTTTATTGAAAAACGATCTAAGTCCGCTAAAAACCATTTTTCATAAAAATATGCAAAATATGTAAAATATGTAAAAACCCTATTTTTTTATGAAATGACATATTTCAGATACATTAGAATCCTAACATACCAGGGTTAATGTGTTCTTTTTGTGATTCTGTGCTCACCATTTTCTGATTTTATTGCAAGTCCGTTTCACTTTGAAAATCAACTTCATCAATTCAACTTTTAAATAATCAAAATTCCGAAAATAAGCGATAAAAAACATGTTTGATTCAAAAATGGCTAAAAGAATTGGAATCAAACTGTTTTGAAATACAGGAAAGACAACGTTGTCTGTCTGGGATATAACTCTCTATTTTCTCTGGGCTTAGAGTGAGGAAGAGGGGGGGAGAGTGGAGGATGCGTGGGAAGAGGGGGTGGGGAAAAAGAGGGAAAACCAAATTTGAATTGAATATTAATTGAAGAATGGCTGCCAT
>JBAMBO010003120.1:0-12514 GCA_037044535.1 Lordiphosa magnipectinata
ATACCAGTCTGTGAACTTAGATGACTAAATGTTAGTCTTTAGAGTAGTCGAAAAATATATTTATAATGAAAAGTTTAGCAAATGCAATTCTCCAGTGGTGGCATTGTCAGAGACGTCAGTTGTGCCGAGCTGGCACTGCCAACAATAATTTTTCCCGATGACAGCGACACTATTAAAATTCAAAAATAAATGAAAGCCTCTGGTCTATAGAGTGAAAGCTAATAAATAAAAATAAAATAAAAATAAGCATATATTTCTTATTATGTTTGTACAAAATATTACTTACGGCTTGGACAGGGTCAACAACACCTCCTTGCATGAACCTAAAAAAATTAAATAAGAAAAAACTATAATTAAAGAATAACCAAATATGAGTTTGAAGAATTATGGTCCGCATAAACTCAGCATACCCCTTCTCCCAATCTATCCACATAGGCATTCTTTAGGGTTCCCAACTCAAAATGGTTCTCTTTGTAATGAGCTACAACAAATTAACCACAATGACTATCCAACAATCAAACATTTGTTTCAGTGCATACGCATACGATTTCAGACGGACAGACAGACACCAGACAGACGGACAGTGGGAATTTATAGGGAAATGACTCCTTGTCCCAGTTACATACTTTTGCGCAAACTGAATATACTCCATGTACCTTTGATACAGAGTATAAATATAGGTAGACATTTAGACATGTACAAATGTGCTGCGTATTTGTACCAAAAGACTTCGTGCAAAGTTGGGTTAAGATAGCTTTAAAACTGACGGAGGAGATAGCATAGAAACAGACAGACAGACGGACGGACAGACGGACATGGCTATATCAACTCAGCTCATCATGCTGATCAAGAATATATATACTTTATGTGGTCGGAGATGCTTTCTTCCAAGCGTTACAAAGATCTCGACAATTTTAACATACCCCTCATTGTAATTGAAAAATAATTTGTCAGTTCTGCAACCTCTTCTATCTACATTTCTAAGCTCTGACCTAACTACGGTTGCAAAGCTTTCAGAAGATTTTCGCTTGCTGCCAGCGTATAGGGTTGGAAACGCTAACTCTTCGGAAGCAACGTCTAGAATCATGTCGAGGGGTCTTTGGCCTTCGCCTGGAGCAATTGTGATTCTCTGCATGGCAACATCCGCTACCTGATTATTCTCAAGCAGAGTTTCTTGACCCCCAGGAATTACCTCATCGTCTTCGACATTCTCTTCTGAATGAGGTGGATCCGCATCAACTTCCATGTTCCGTTCAGGATGGGGTAGTGGCAGATTTTCTTCTACAAACTCTCTGTCTGCTTGAGATACAAGGAATGGAACAGTTTCGGATGCAAAAGAAGCCATCCACTGCTCATTAAGAGTGACATTATGCTTCCTATAAAGCTCAGTGTTTACTAAATATCGCATTGCGTCAAATATTTTGGAAGGTCTAACGGTCTCAGTCATGAAATCATGACGATATTCCATTCTACGCTTGAGGTGGAGCTCGACAACCTCGGCCTCTTGAAAACTTCGTGGAAAAGAAGTCACGACATTGCTTGCTGGAATAGGGACATTAACAACAGCTCCTTTTATGGCACTCTGACGCTCATGCCCGATCGACTTTATAATCATGAATGGAAGGCGAGGAGAAATCAATCGTTCCTCTAAAGGCGTTAGTCCTTTGAGACAATCGGGCAGTTCCGGAAAATCTAAGCCATTCGAAATAGAGATTTTTGGTCTATTGCCAGATTTAATATTTCTACTACATGTCCTACAAAACGTAAGGTTGCCGTTAGCTAGAGAAAACTGACTTACAAAATGTAAAATTTTAGCGCTAAATTCACAATTGGCTTCTATGTAGCTACGAGATATTTTGGTAATCTGTTTGGGAAACCACAGGCCTTTACAAGTAAGGCAAATCTGATCAGGACCCAGTTTTACTATCCTATTATAAACATCTATTTGTCTTTCACTCACTTTCAGCTCACGTTTCTGGGTCGTGCAGGGATTCTATCTTCCTGAGGGATATTCGCATGTTCTATTATCTATATACCTACACTGAATAACTCTTTGACTCAGACTCTTATTTGCATCGAATGCTGCTTGGAGAGCAGACATATTCTCAAAGTATAAAATATATCTTTAAGTGTAAAAAAAAGAAGTAAAATAATAGATAATAGAAAAAACTCTGGTTTTTTACAAATCAAATATATATAAGGATAATTATTAAGTCAATATAAAATAAGAAAGAGTTAATAATATATAGAAAAAATTCAAAGTCTTAAAAAAGACTGTATTGCAAAAAGGATTTAGTGAAAACTTGCGATCTTCCCAGCAGCAAAGAGCAGCAGCAGCACTTCCAGCAAACAACACTAAAAAACGCGGCACAGTTAGAAAGCGCGCTCAGCTTATATTGAATTAAATTAACACAAAATTAATTAACACAATAATTAGTCGCTATCTGTATAAAAAAATCGCAAATTTTTTACAAATTTTTGGCAAAACGCACAGAAGCAAGTGTTCACTATTCAACGAATCAATACACACTGACATGTTATTTGTTTTTTAACTCTTAACACCGCCTGGGACACTTAGTTTTTCCCGCCTTTTTCAGTTTCTTTTAACTCTTTCCCCGCGCCCCCTCAATGACCCATCTATGACTCCAGTGTTGAGTAGTGCGCGCAGTCTATTCTCGCTCGCTGTTCAGCGGAGCCCAGAAATTCGCTGTTTTACAAAAATGCCCACCCCCTCTCATCCATCAATCTGATGAGCGCGCAAATGATATTCTCTCGCCATCGACAGCAGCAGCAGTGTTACGTAATGCTCTCACTACGTTCACGCTGTTGTTGCTATGGTAGCACCAGCCTGGATATTTTTTGTGTGCCTTTTTTCCACCGCGTCCCTCTACCCACAACTTTAAGTACAAAGTTGAGCAGTGCGCGCACTGAATGCTCGCTCGCACACTAGCGAAAATCATCGACGTCCATAAACTCTCTCTCTCTCTCTGACACCCAGACCTCCACCACCCTCTCATCTATCAATACACATAGAAAGTAGCAGTTACAAAATGCTCTTACACTTGTTGCTATAGCAACCAGCCTGGTTTTTTTTTCGCGCGCTTTTTATGTTCTTCTAAGGCCCAATTTCAAATTTGCCGGCCGGAATTACCAGAGGTTAAGTCTTTGGTTTTCTCAACGGGACTTACCGGCAGGTGCACCCGATAGCGATTAATTGCTATCGCTGCAAAAGTGTGACCTTACACTGCCGACGAAACAGCTGTTTGTTTTGGCTTTTTATACCCGTTACTCGTAGAGTAAAAGGGTATACTAAAGTCGTGCAAATGTATGTAACAGGCAGAAGGAATCATTTCCGACCATATAAAGTATATATATTCTTGATCAGCATCAACAGCCGATTCGATATAGCCATGTCCGTCTGTCCGTCTGACCGTCTGTCCGTCTGTCCGTCCGTCCGTCTGTCTGTATGAACACCTAGATCTCAGAGACTAGAAGAGCTAGAGCAACCAATTTTGAAATGTAGACTCCTATTGTCTGCACGCAGATCAAGTTTATTTCAAATTTTTGCCAAGCCCACCCCCGCCCCCACAATAAAAAATGTTGAATATCTCCCACAATTTTTGAGATATCGATCTCAAATTTAATTTATGTACATTTATATTCGCAAAATCTATAAGCCCTGAAATTTTCATCAAGATCGGATGATAAATAGCCGAGTTAAAAAAATGTTGCATACTTTTCGGCTGACCCACCTCAGGCATACAGGAAGGCTATTAAATATATATATTAAATTTTATTTTTTTATTTAAATATTATTTTTATTATTAAATATAATATTGTTGTCGCTGGTAATTATTTGGCAAAATAATTATATAAAATTGCTTGCGATGATGAATCAATGTGAAACACCGAAAAGACCAAGAGCTAAAAACTTTTCTGCGGCTGAGGAACATTTGCTTGTAGACTTTTTGATTCAGACAGAACAAAAAGAGGGATGCGGATACCTGGAAGCAGAAAGCTTGGGCTTGGAGATCAGTTTGCCGCCATGCCGGAGTTCATCGCCCTTGGAAAGACTTACGGGATAAGTAAGAGAATTTTAAAAAACAATCGCGAAAATAATTCGCAATTAAGAAGCGGGAGACTTCTCGAACTGTGGCGGCATTTCCATCACCGCTGTTTGTCTGTTTCCAAAAAATTCGTGGCATGATCCCAAGCTCAGCCACAGGATTGGAAAATGTGGTTGATAATGATGGTACGTTTTTATTTATGATATGTAAGCTTTAAAAATATTTGATAGACTTCTAAAATTTTAGCAAAAATCAATAGCGTGGGAATCTTCATTAACTGCACGGTTTGCCGAAGGAAGTCTGACTCAGCAGAAGTCGCCCGCAATGATAAGGAAGAATCCACTTGCATTAGAGCGCAGCGCCACCATAAGTTTGCTCTCTGACAACAATCCACGATTCCTGTTAACAATCGAAATCATAATAAATTGAATCACAACTGAAGTTAAGGTTTTACCTGTTACTTAGCGAAGATATTTGCTCTAATCTTAGCAAGAATTATTTGACATGCTGAGTTTGTTAACCTGAATCGTTGAACAAATTTGGCATCATCCAGATCACTAAAATAATAAATACTCTCCCTGTACTCTCTCGCATTATTTATTCATTGCTCCGTCTTGGGTTATGTGGGCCATTGTGGTAATACCGTTCCTGGTGCTGGCCGTGCGTGTGGATAATATTTTCATTATGGTGCACACGTATCATCGGTTAGATCACTATCGGTATACCACATCGCATGAAGCGATTGGTGGCGCCATTGGCCAGGTGGGCCCTTCAATTTTGTAGACGGCGGGCAATTACAGTCCGGAATAGACTCTCTTGTTGTGATAACCACTTCTTTGCATGCGCCGTTTGACTCTGGAATATGATGCCGCACAATATAAAAACAATTAGGAGTGTACCGCTTTTTAAACAAACCTTAACAAACCATTTAAAACAAACATAATATAGACCTATCACATTTAATAAAAAACCAAATTAAAAAAAAAATAACAAAAATTTAAAAAATATTAAATTCCTAAAATAATAGTTCATATGTAACGGTTTCAATAACTATATATATATTTAAAAAATTGTATTCGTTTGATAAAATGTTAATTTTTAAGTTAGGTCCTGCAACGTCTGTGATAATATATAATATTGTGTTTTGTGACTAATGCTAGAATTTTAAGTAACTATGTTTACTTTAGCATTAAGCCGGGTATCCAGCACCGCGGAAACTTAAAATTCCTGGCAAACTTCATATAAAAAAAACTGTGCCACGAATTTTTAGTTTACCTTTTCGTTGCTTGAGTATCCAGCAACTTCAACGAAACCCACAGTTTCTTATCGATAGTTGGCCTATCGATAGCGCGTGTGGATCGAGAGAACAGCTGTTTCACAGCTCAGGAAAATATTGTTTACAATTATTTTGGAAGTGACAAGTGAGAGATGGAGGCAAAAACTGTGCGCAAAACCAAAAAGCGAGTGGAAAATTTCCAACGTGAGGAGAAGATTGCTTTGATAAAAGCAGTTGAGGCAAGACCATGTCTTTGGCAGATCACGGAAAAGAAGCATTTTGATAACATATCAGAGAAAAGTGCATGGGAAAGTGTTGCTGCAGAAATAAATAAAGAAGGTAAGAGACATGTTAATGTGTTCAAAGGTATTAAAATAATTAATGATGATTATGCTTTGTAGCGAGTGAGTGTAAGAGCGCATGGACATCCCTGCGGGACAGTCTGAGATATCATCGCAGCAAGCTTGCCAAAAGTGGCAGCGCGGGAGGCATTGACTTGGGTCAGCCCAGAGTCAGTGAAAATGTCGACTGGCAGTTCGCAGAGCATATGGCTTTTCTGCCTATTATGTCGTTGGAGAGACGGTAAGTTATGACCCGACATAGTTTTCTATACGCATTGCACACCTACTTGTTGTAGTACCAAAACAAGTGCCGTCATATTTGTGGACAGCCCAGCATGCAGCACCGATGCATGCTCCAGTCCCCTCCCAAATGTCATCGAGGAAAGCTCTATGGCTCCTAGCTCGGAAGAACCAAATTGGGTCCTAACAGACGATGACGTTGAGGCAAGCACGTCGTCGGTTTATTCCTATGTAAGTACTATTTACCTGTTTATTATAACAGTAATAAAGGAAAACTCCCTTTGCAGCAATCAAAGGCTTCAAAAAGGCGTAGTGTGGAGGAACCGACAGGAGATGATGGCATCACTGGTTTGCTTGGCAAGTATTTAAAAAATAAAAAGAAGACCAGATCGGTCTTCCCGTTTTGGGACGAGTTGCTGAGTAAGCTACCAGTTGATATAGCAACCGCAACTGAGGTGGAGATTACTAATCTGTTGTTTTCGAAGGTGCAGCAGCTTGGCAAGCAATAGTTCGCGCTAATAAATAAATACTAGTCCCATGCCCAAATTTAATATTAAAATAATTTTATAATACATTATTGATAATATGTAGAATTCTTTTTTATTGGCGCACACCAGCAGATTCATTTTGCCAAGGTACTGACCCGGGTGCAGAGTTGACAAAATCCTTTATATTATTTCTAATAAATTTGGGGTAATCCTGTACCCGACCACGGAAGGCTTCAGCATCGGTGTCTGCTGGGCTTTCAATTAATAGGCGTTCATCCGTGGCGCCATATTCTCTTGGGCAGATTCGCATCAAATAATTGTGCAGATAACAGCATGCAGTTATATTTTGCGCTCTTTCTGGGCCACACCGCAAAGTGTCTTGAACAGCCATCCATCTGTTACTGAGAATCCCGAATGCATTCTCAATACAACGGCGGGCACGACTTAGCCGGTAGTTGAAAATCCTTTCTGCTGTGGATAGGTTTCTAGACCCATACGGCTTCATTATGCGCTTGTGCAGCGGGAAGGCATCATCCGCAACGATATAGTATGGAGTACGTACTCCTTGCAGCATGCTATCCTCCGGAAATGTTACATTGCCCGATAGAATTGTTTTTCCAAGCGAACAATGTGAAAAGGCATTCATGTCCCCTTCACTCCCGTAAGCACCAACATCAATGTACGTGAACCTATACGAAGCGTCACATACCGCCATAAGCACAATTGAGTGAAAGCCCTATAGAAGCAAGGAAAGGGTTATATTTATACGTTGCCTCAGTTAATTGACTTACTTTATAATTGTAAAAAGCGCTACCGCTTTTGGGAGGTGCCTTGATCGCAACGTGCTTTCCGTCAATAGCACCAATGCAGTTTGGAAAGTTCCATTGTTCCATAAAATCTGTTGCCCACTTGAGCATATTATTGGAGTTCCATTTTGGAAACTCTCCGTCCAGCGCATTGCAGATAGCGTGAGACACCAGATCAATAGTTCGGCCCATGTGTTGCTTACTTATCCGATAGGTCGAGCCAACGTGACATTGTAAGTCTCCAGTAGCAAAACACCTAATATGTAGAAATAATTTAATAAGTACATATGTTATATGTACGCAATGGACTTACTCGAGAACAATAGCTAATTTAGCTTTGAGTGGAATGGCGTCTGGGCGTGAGTTGCGCTTTGGCACTAAAAATGGTTCCACCAATGAAAAAAGATGGTTGAACTGGCTTTGTCCCATATGAAAGTTCTGGTAAAACATAGCTGGGTTCTGCACCATATTCTGAAACTATGAAATGTCTAAGAGATTTTGCAATTGGTAAAAATGTTCTTTATCAAAATACTCACATCATTTTGAAACCTTCCTTTTTCCTTCCTCAGCTGCAAATATGGGTTCACCCAACATTTGTGGCGCCTCCGTGTGTGCTTTACTCCCTCATTTTTTTTCAGCAATATATGCCGCCACCAACACAAGCACTTCATCGTCACTATCATAACAGTTCATATTGTTCCCTTTTTTATTTTTAAGTAAACTTGCACAATTGACACTGTTTACAAAACACAGCTGATTTGTCAGAGTAACCTTTCACCTTCAGAACATGGTCACACTGTTTTAGTTATGTTCCACACACACAAGAAATAAATTGCAAATTCCTGGCAGGAATTTTCCGCAGTGCTGGATACAAGCCATTAGGAAGAAGTTTAATAAATAATAATAATAATATGAAGTTGTTGTTGCAGACCTTCGCTCGGAATAAAACGAGAGGAGAGCACGCATATGAAATTGTTGTTGCTTTTTATAATCCTATGGGCGCGTAAAACGTTTGCGCACGAGCTATTACTTTGCGCAAAGAAACAACAAATGCGAGGCTTGCGGCTTGGACGCCCCTGTTTTATACCCTTGCAAAGGGTATTTTAATTTTGCCCAGAAGTTTGCAATGCATAAAAATATTCATTTCCGACCCATTAAGCTACATATATATGTATATTCTTGATCTGTCAGTCTGTATTTTATACGTCGAATATGCTACAATACATAAAAACAATACTCATCCCATTAATTCTGGAAGAATTTTATTTTTTAAATTAATTTGTTTTAAGAAAAAGTGGACAAAAAAATAGAATTAGTTTGAAAAAATGTTTTGTTTCGAAAGATATCCAACAACAACCATTCAAACTTACCCCACGTTAGATTAGTTTCGGTTTATACGATCTGGCAAAGTTTGAGTTAAACCGGACTACTATATCTTATAGCTGGCATTCGAATAATCGCTCTAAGAAACAAAAAATTTCGTTTATTCAGATAAAGGATCTGAGCTTATGCGACGCCCCACGGGCTCGCAACCTATATCTATAACCACCATAATTAAGCATATCAACATATATATAACCTCTAGCATTATATTCCCTTATATTCACATTCACACATAAGCCTAAGCCGCACGAAGCGCAATATAAACATACACATATATTCCTTTCTCATATTCTTATCCCTAGCATTACATTCACATTCACATATAATCCTAAGCCGCACGAAGCGCAACATATTCAAGTTTAAACATAAATATTAGAAATTAAGCATAATTTGCCACCTGATGTCATATTTTATAATTTCCTTAGAATAAGTTTAATAAAAGATTCAAAACACGCGCGCACTTTTAAACCACAAGTGCGCGCGCCATCAATCGATAGGCAGCCAGCTGCTCAACCACGCCAACGTTATCGAAATCGCGCGCGCTGCCACCGTCGGCTGCGCCCAGAAGCCTATAAAACCAGAGCATCAACGCACTCACAACGCACTTAGTCCCCGACTCCGGTCGAGTCAACACCTTGGAGTAGCAGATCTGCCAAAGGGATCACTAGTCCGGTTTCCGAATCGGCATCTGTGTCCGGACGGGAATCCCGGTTGAATAGCACCGTCGCTACCCGTCGAACCAGAGAGGACTTATTACGCGTATCACGTAATAATGCTATGCCACGATCGCCGGCGTCAGTGCAACATCTGACAGCCCTTTGAAGCATTTCAGCATAGTCTTGAGGACTTGCATTTCGGTTAATAAATGTAATTCCTACTAAATACTTCCAATTTGAAAGTAGTCCACGTACCATGAATGCAAGCATTCCTGTAGCGGCGGAAGAGTACTCCTCATTATCACTGAGTCCATCTCCCAGGTCTACGAAACCAACAGCTTTAGGGAGGTAAGTAATTTCTGTCTTTATGCGCATTTCGTCAAATACGAGCTGACAGTTTTTATGACTCTCTACCATTTCGCTAACGTATTTTTTTAGGAAATGTATGTGAGGGCCTGAAAATCCTGTTGGGAAATCCTTAATTGGTACCCAATTTCTTAGGGTAGTAATGCTAAGCAAGTTAAAGCCCAGGCTATCTCGCATATGCTTATATGCTTTGGGGCTGTTCATATAAATATTCATTACTACAGTTTTTTCTTCATCTTTGCAATGAATTCCACGTTTTGTTGCCAAAACCGTATGAAAAATTTTGGCAGGAGAATTCATTTCAGCAAAGCTGTTAGGAGAAACATTTTCCAAATCATATTTGTACTTATGGTTTATTTTTTGAAGACAATTTTTCTCTTCTTGTAATTCTATTCGTTCTGTCTCTAAGGCAGCACGAATTTTGATCGTTTTTTCATGATCGTCTGCATGATCATTTAGAGAAAGAATCTGATTGGTGAGATCTCTTACAGTTATCTCATGACTTTTTTTCAAGTCTAATAATTCTTTTCGTAAGTTTTCCAAGTAATTTAAAGAGTTTTTCGCACTCTCTTTGTAATTCAAAATCTTTATGCTCTCTGTTTTGTTGTACTCTTTGAAATTTCAAAGAGATTTTTTCCTTCTTGGATTCTTTCAACTGTGTAAGGCCTGTTCTGAGAAGCGCGGAAAATAAATTTTTATGACGCACTCCATATAAAAAAAACAGTGGCGGAAACTTTCCGCGTCGGAATTTAGTTTCTGTATTCTGAGACGCGCTAAATAAATAGGCAATTGGCCTATCGATAGTTGACGTATCGATAGCGGTGTGGGTCGTGAGTGAATTGAATGAACAGCTGATGCCATGGCGGAAATATAATCAGCTCATTTTTTTGACGTCAAAATCAACTATGGAGGATAGGAAACCTGAACGCAAAAGGATACGGACGGAGAGTTTCAATCACGAGGAAAAAATTGCGCTTGTGAAGGCAATTGAGTTGCGGCCTTGTCTGTGGGATATCACTGATAAGAAACATTTCGACGAAATATCTTTGAGAAGTTCCTGGGAAAGTGTTGGTGCGGAAGTTAAGAAAGAAGGTTAGTTAATATAGTATAAGTCTTTTCGCATTTCATTAATTAAAAAATGCCTTTCAGCGAATGACTGCAAAAGCGCTTGGCATTCCCTCAGAGACAGCCTGAGGTATCATCGTAGCAAACGGGCAAAAAGTGGAAGTGCAGGTGGCCTCCAGGTGACACAGCCACAAGTATGCGACACTGTCGACTGGGAATTTGCCCAATACATGGCGTTCCTCCCAGATATGTCCTCGGAAAGACGGTGAGTCGTATTGACTCGTATTGTCTTTCAGATTGCATATAAATTTTTTTGTATTTTTAGCACAGCTTTCTCCAGATTTTTGGATAGAGCATCATGCAGCCCTGGAACAAGCTCCAGTACGCTGATCTCCACCCCTCTCAATTCGCCAGATGAAGGGGCAATGGGCTTTTGTCCCGATGAAAGCAGCTCCTTCTTATTTGAGAATGACTCTGAGCCGAGCACACCTGCTGCATACACATATGTAAGTTCCCACGCACCTGTTTTTTGCATTTATGTAAAACAGACTTTTATATATGTATTACATTTACAGAAGCAGTCAAAGAAGCCTCAGTAGGAAGACCAAAGTGATCGCCAGTTATTGGGCCTAATTGGAAAATATTTTGAAGATGGTCAGAAAGCCGAGAGCAATATTTCCATTTTGGAATGAATTGCTGACCAGGTTGCCACCTAACGTTGCCACGGATACGGAGTTTAAGATGACCACTTTGCTGTATGAAGCGGTTAAGGAGCATGAGCAAAATAATCATAACTAATAGTAATAAATAAATTAATCAAAAAAGCATGAACTATATAAATAAAAAGAACATTGAAAATAACAATTTTTCTTTTAACTAGATTTTATTGAATCTGAACACCAGCTGAATCGTACTGCCAAGGCACAGACCCGGCTGTTGAGTTTACAAAATCTTTTATATTATTTCTAATATACTTTGGATAGTCGCGAGTAGCACGCGACCTCGGTAGATTTCTGGGGCACTATCTGTGGGACCATCAATTTTAACATCGTTCATGGAGCCATACTCTTTCGGACCAATGCGCAACAATAAATTGTGCAATGCACAACATGCAGCAACAATTTTTTGTGCTCTGTCTGGTCGACACCGCAAAGTCCTTTGTACAGCCAACCATTTGGCACTCAGAAGCCCAAAAGCATTCTCTATGCATCGGCGAGCTCGGCTCAGGCTGTAATTGAAGATGCGTTCAGGCGCAGTCAGATTTCGAGCTCCAAAAGGCTTCATAATGCGCTTGTGTAACGGGAATGCATCGTCCCCAACAATGAAGTGGGGGTGCTCACTCTGTTCACCATGCTGTCCTCCGGAAACTCCAGACTGTCAGACAATATAGCTTGTCCAAGCGAACAGTGGGAGAAGGCGTTCATATCACCTTCACTACCGTACGCTCCAACATCTATGTATGTGAATCGGTACGACGCGTCACAAATAGCCATGAGAACGTTGGAGCAGAAACCCTAAATTTCAAAGAAACAGGTTATTATAATATCTTATTTGATTTGGAGCAGGTGACTTACTTTATAGTTATAGAAGGCGCTGCCACTGTTGGTGGTGTTTGGAAAGTTCCACTCGGTCATAAAGTCGTTGGCCCACTTCAACATAGTGTCCGTCTTCCATATCGGAAACTCATCCTGCAGCACAGTGTATATTGCATCGCATACTAAGCCAATCGTCAGGCCCACATGTTGCTTGCTGATGCGATAGATCGAGCTTACATGGCTTTGAATGTCTCCAGTGTAAATGTAGATATATTTTTTTGTATGTATATA